>CAICTM010000453.1:0-66040 GCA_903772945.1 Seminavis robusta | reverse complement strand
CAACCGAAGAAGTAGAAGAACGGGAGGAAGCGCAGGACTTGTTCCGAAAAAAGACTGGCTTTGGTCTCTTGTTGTTCAATAATGAGACCATTCTTTGCAACTCCACCACTGACTGGAACGGGACAGACTGGAACTCCACGGACCTTCTTTGTAACACGACAAGTATTTTGAATGAAACCGACCTCCTCTGGAATGAAACCGATTTCGTAGTAGAAGAGCAGAACAACGACTATATTTTCGGTGGCGACGAATCACTTGTGGATGAAACACTGGACTTGGAGGTGGAACTAGAGGTGGTCCGCGCGGTGACATTTCAAGCCACTTCCACCAATACCGCAGTGGAAACTCCCGGACCAACTCCAGCACCCACCAACACAGAGACGCCGACAACACTGGCACCCACAACAAAAGTGGGATCACCCACAGCTAGCCCAACCACCACTGCTCCAACGACGGCAATGCCTACAATCCCGGAAATCCCCGTCATGTTCCCGGCCATTGTGGAAGAGACTACTGTCGAGGAGGAAATCGTAGAAGCTACAGTGGAAGTGGAGGAAAGCAATGGGACTCTGGTGGCTGTGTTTGTGGCGGATGAGCTCGCCATTATCGAAGACTGTCTCGAAACTCCCATCAACAGCAATGCGGCGTCATCATCACGGTCCGACATGCTGTGTGAAGTGATCAAAAACACGACGAGTGCAGTTGGCGCTGCCGAGGCTGTTGTTGACTGTGTTGGTAACCTGTTGTCGGAGGAGTGTCAGGAGATCGTTCCAAAAGTGGTCGAGGCAACAAGCAAAGCTGTAGAAGAATCTGCGTTGATAGGAGGGCCCAGTGTCGCCCCAAGTACCAGTCCCACCTGGGTCCCTCCCCCCACTCGGCCGCTTGTCGCTGCGGGTTTGATGGACACTGGCAGCCCAAGTAAATCGCCTTCAAAAGCTCCATCGTCAAATCCATCAGCAAACCCGTCGACTACACCCAGCTCAAATCCATCTCCTGCGCCTAAAGACAACGACGCTGGTCCATCGCCCGCCAAGGCACCCCAAACCCAAACCAATCCTATTGGAGCAGAGCCCACGACTATTTCTCCTACAACTACTTCTCCTTCAAAGTCGCCAACCGCCGCACCAAGTGCGAATCCAACGAGTGAGACACGGTCCCAGACACTTACACCAACGTCAGTGCAAGCCTCAAAGAGCCCAACTAGAGTGCCTCTGTCTCCATCTCCAACTGCTTCTCCATCACAAAGTCCTTCTGGTACACCATCGAGTTCCCCCACTCGCGAGCCCACACCAGAGCCAACGTTGACACCTTCGGCTTTCCCATCAGATCTGCCAACAGAGAATCCAACAAGAAACCCTACAGTAACTCCGGGTAATCCAACACGTAGCCCCACGGAACAACCGTCTAGCGGGCCTTCTAAAACTTTTTCTCCCTCAACTTCACCGTCGGTTCTCACACCAAGCCCCAGTATTCAACCAACCACTGAAACCCCAACAATCACGCCAACGCAGCCCCCCACAGAATCGTCAGGGTCTCCTACTGGTTCTCCAACTCAAGGTCCAACTGAGGCACCCCAAGCATCTCCAACCAATGATCCGTCGGTGTCACCCACTGACACACCAACTGCTCCGCCAACTGAAACGCAAACAGATCCTCCAACTGAAACGCCAACAGATGCCCCAACAGTAACGCCTGGGTTTCCCACTGGTTCTCCAAGTCAAGGTCCAACTGCAACACCCCAGGCTTCTCCGTCCAGTGTTCCGTCAGCTTACCCTACTGATCCTCCCACACTTGATCCTACCTCCCAGCCAACTGCAGCACAAACGGATGCTCCAACCGCAGAACCAACGAATGCTCCCACCGTAACTCAAACGGGTGCGCCCACAGTGACTGTCACTCAAACGGGTGCCCCCACAGTAACTCAAACAGATGCCCCAACAGCAACTCAAACAGATGTTCCCACTGTAACTCAAACCGATGCCCCAACAGCAACTCAAACCGATGCTCCAACTGTAACGCCAGGATTTCCAACTCCATCCCCTACGCCGAGCCCAACAAGAACCCCTGATGCTTCTCCCTCCAGCATTCCATCCATTCTGCCCAGTCTTGATCCTAGCAGTCAAACAACTACAAGTCCAAGTGAAACTCCAACAGCAACCCCGCCAATTGATGCAAGTGCAGGGCCCTCAAGTTTCCCATCAGTGTCTGTGTTACCATCAAAGCAGCCGTCGCAGGGCCCTTCTGGTCTATCACCTGCAGCATTGCCTTCTGTTGCGCCCAGCGGCAGTCCATCTTTCTCAAGTCCTGATTTACCGTCAGGGCAGCCTTCTCAAGACCCTATCGGTTTTTCGCCTACAGAATCGCCCTCCGGTGCTCCGACGGTGACCCCCGCAGCCTCTGCTTTACCAACTTCTGTTTCAGCGCCAACAGCTGTTCTCTCTTCCAATCCTTCGTTTGTGCCAACAGGAGTCCCTTTGACCTCTGAGGCTCCCTCAGCAGCACCATCATCCGTTCCATCTCGTATTTCCACAATTTCAATGCCTCCATCTGACTCGCCAACTTCTACCACAGCAATGGTGCCCTCTGGAGCTCCATCAAGGTCTCCAAGCATGGTTCCATCCAATTCAATGGCTCCATCCAGTGTGCAAACAATTTTGCCCACGCCACAGCCAAGCCCAGAGCCTACTTTACCCCCTTCTGCAGTCCCATCAGGATCTCAGTCTCCATCTATGGTTCCGTCGATGGTCCCCTCAACCCGTCTCTCCAATCTACCTTCACTGTTTCCTTCTGTAGCCCCATCAGCATCACAAGTTCCATCTGTCAAACCATCAACTGTCCCCTCTACTACTCCCTCCATTGCGCCCTCAATTTATCCCTCTAACACTCCCAGTTCGTCTCCTGTGCTGTCACCATCAAAAATGCCCTCTTTGCATCCATCCAGTACACCATCAAGTGTTCCTTCTGGATCAAGCTATCCATCGGGCAGACCAACTAATGCTCCATCTGATGCCCCCTCCCTTGTTCCTACAAGTGTGCCCAGTAGACCTCCAACTGGAGTTCCATCGATTGCACCCTCAGTGTCTCCTTCAGTTGGCCCGTCCGGCTCACCATCAGCAATGGCTACCTCAGTTTCCCCTTCAGCAGGTCCCTCGGCTTTGCCTCCAAGCTCAAACTATCCCTCTTTGGTGCCATCAGGGGGTTCCTCGGGATCTCCATCATCGACGGTCAACTCAGTATCTCCTTCAGCTGGTCCCTCAGCTCTACCGCCGAGCTCTACCTATCCCTCTGCAGTGCCATCAACTTCCCCCACACCAAAGCCAAGCCCAGCTCCCACACGTGTCCCATCACACACGCCTTCAAGTGTACCCACATCAAGTCCATCACAAGCTCCCACGAAAGTGCCAACCAGGAAGCCCACACAAGCGCCCACAATGTCTCCATCTTTGTCAGTGTCTCCATCCCAAGAACCCTCGAGTCTCCCATCCAAAAGTCCTACTGTAAGCCCCACAAGTGGACCGACGGCACAACCTTCTGTCATCCCCACCAGAAGACCCAGTGGAAGTCCATCAGGCGTCCCCACCACGTCACCCTCGAAATCCCCTACTGGTGTCCCATCAGTTTCCCCATCCTTTGGTCCCACTTCAAGTCCTTCTGATGCGCCCACAAGAAAACCGTCCGAGATGCCTTCAAGCAGCCCGAGTATTTCTCCTTCGTTATCCGCTTTGCCTTCTCCCGCACCGTCACGTGCTCCGTCAGGGAACCCAACCACTTCCCCATCATCTGGCCCCACACTAAGGCCTTCAGCCCAGCCTTCTCTCAATCCAACGAAGTCTCCAAGCAAGAATCCAACATCTACCCCTTCAGCTTCACCATCGTCAGTGCCCACTAAACGGCCAACTGCCAATCCATCAACTGCTCCGTCCCTATCCACGTTTCCCTCTATTGGTCCCTCCAGTGCACCATCAACAGTGCCATCAACTGCTCCCTCCTTGAATCCCAGCCATGAACCCTCGGTGAGCCCAACGAATGCTCCAAGCCAGCAACCTTCAGGCAGCCCAACGAATTTGCCCAGCCGGCCGCCTACCAATGGCCCCACCAGCGCTCCAAGCCAACAACCGACAAACAATCCAACCACTTCCCCCACTCAACAGCCGACAATCAGTCCGACGACGCAACCGAGCCAACAGCCCACTGGCGAACCTAGCAATGTGCCGAGTCGACGTCCAACGGATAGCCCCACGAGGTCTCCCACCAAGCAACCAACAGATGATCCTACCAATTCCCCTAGTCGCCAGCCGACAGACACCCCAAGCAGCCTTCCCAGTCTACAGCCTACCACCAGTCCAAGCCATAATCCCACTCGACCACCCACCGACAGTCCAACCAATAGTCCCACTCGTGAGCCTTCAGGGAGCCCCACACTTTCTCCCAGCAAGCAACCCACATTCAATCCCACAGGAACCCCCACAACATCACCTTCACGGACTTCAACAGGTGCACCAACCAAAAGCCCCACACCAGCCCCATCAGGAACTCGACGGCGTGGATTACGAGCCGATCAGCCAAAGCAAGTGCCAGAGGCAACCAAAACTCTTCGACAATGGCTATCAGGATTATTGTTTTGGTTGAAAAGCTTGGTTTCCATGTACTAAGAAAGCAAACAGCAACTACTGGTAATACATCTTTCCTTGAAATAGACTTATTCATTTTTAATAGCACCAGCCACTTTTTAAAATACCAGCCACTGCCACGACATGAGATTGGTTCTCATGGCTGCCACTAGCCAGCTAGTAGTTGAGAGACGGTGCGAAATGGCAGGGTGCCTTCGAGGCGGAAACCGTACTAGTACCCTGTAACTGCTGGCTGGGAGCAATCGACGACTTGTGACGGATATGCCTAGAACTTGCTTGAGAGGCAACTTGCGTTTGCTCATCAGCTGCTCTGTGTCCAAATCACCCAACCCTCCTCAAGCATGCCGTCTCATCCGAGTGCTGCTTTGAGACGATTGCATGCCCAAGAGCTGGTGCATCATCTTGCGGATCCTGGTGGCTGCGCACATGCCCTGCTCTACGGGAGTACCAAAAGAGAGAGAATGACGAGAGCTATGCCGAGTGTGGCAAGTCCCATGAGCTGCGATGAGAAACTCCCCTGCAGGGGACTGGAGTTCTAAGGAGCCGTGATGACCCCAACTCACCAATAAACCGAGCACGGCCTTGAGCCATGTTGAAAACTGGATGCCACCGGCAGCTCCAAGCCTTGGTCGAGAGTGACTCTTGGCCAGTGTTGCCAGGATGTTTGGCCGGGTCTGAAAAGGACGCATCTCGGACCAAAAGAGTCCATAAAACGAATGTAGAATAGAATAGAACAAAGTTGCGAAGCAATCCCTTCTCCTGATATCTTAAAATTATATATGTAACATGCAATGGCGTGCAAAATGTGTCGAAACACAGAAGCGGAGCCGAGCTGGGCACAGCTTCGCGAATACACGTGTTCATTCTTGTCTAGGGGGTCCAATCAATATTCACATTGTCATCTAAAAGTCTCCATTCCCCTGTGTGTGCTTCGGAGCTAACCCTTGGAGCCTGAGCTTCCCCTCCTTCGAGTTCCTCCGCCAAGTGGAGCGGTTTCTTGTTCTTCCGCCTGTTCCTCCAACGATTCTTTCGTGGGCACTCTCTCCAACATTTGCTGCACAATTTCATTTCCCTTCACAATCCATTCCTCTCTATTCTTCATTGCGTAGTTCAGATACTCATCACTAGAAACTCCAAAGACACCACACTCCTTGAGTTTCTTTGCCAAGGGGATGATATAAAAGTCAAAGAATCCAATTTCACCCTTGTACCAGAATTCCGACGGGTCCTTCTCCGCCCGCCCTTCACGGTAGGCTTTGTGCATTTCCTGGAAGAGACGTTCGTTCCACTTGCGGAAAATGTGCCAATGTTGCATCTGAAAATATAGAGGACAAGGTAGAAAAATAGGTGAGCCAAAACATCACTACAGAAGCCTCTTTTCAACAAGAGAAATGAAGATTGTCGACTTACAGTATGCGCCACATCAGAAGCTTGAATTAAATGCTCAATCTGCATGGAAAAAGGAAAGAAGCTCGCGTGAGGAGGGGATCGCCCGCCGATGCACATGGTACATGCCGGTGAAGCGATGAACTTACCACAATTGTAGCCTTTCTGTTCACGTCCTTGTCTTCGTCTTCCTCCACATCCTTGAATGCTTTGTCCCAACGAGCATTGCGCAAGGCTTTCAGGTCTTTGTCAACAATGTCCGTAGCCATGACACTCTGCGAGTTGTCGAGAATGGGTGGGTCCAAAGAGGACACAAAACAATCTTAGTTAGCGCATCATGACTCAGCGGTGAATGATTCCAGCCAAGCACGCCACAATAGAACTTACATTCACCACCAACTGACGGAAACGATCCAATTCCGAAGTATTGGTGTACAACACGTTTTGCAAAGCAGCGTATTTGGTGTCCATGAGCATGTCCCAGGCGAGGTCGACGGAGTTCTGTTCGGCGACACTCTTTTGCTTGTAAAGTTCCGCAATTTTGGCATTCTCTTTCACAAGCGTCGCATTGGGAACTCCCGTGTGGTCAACGTCATGAATGAGAGCCGAGAAAACGACAGCGAATTGGGTGAGCGGATCACTTGTGATTCCGTAAGTGCTCTTGTGAACCTCCCAAGCGTAATCTTCAATCTTTTGCTCCGAATTTTCATTGTGGTTGCGGTTGATGTCCTGCGGACTGACGATACGCGAAAGCAGCTTACTGACGGACATGGTGACGTGACTGGCGTGCTCGAAATTATGAACTAAAGAAGGTTTTTTGCAAGAGAGTCACAAAGTGTCAGTGCTAAATTCAGATCAAAGCGCAACCGAAGCACCAAAGCTCGCCAACACTTACAGGGATTGTCGCGATATAGAGTTGCAATCGTCGAGACGTAATCATGCAGCTGCTGCAGCACATCTTCGTTGAGTTGCACAGAATCAGGGTCGTCGTGGTTGCGGTAGACCTTGGGATCGAATTTGGGCAACGTGATGATCTCGCGTACTTCTTCCAGGACCGTTCCCACCTTGCGCAAGTTGGCGTTGAGGAATTCCTCGTTCGTGCTGGCCTGGATTTGGCTGCTACGACGTGCTTGGGCATTGCGACGTGCCACAATCAACTTCAATAGACGAATCATCTGATCACAGTTCCAATCGACCAAACGCTTGGCCTTGGCGTCCAGAGGTCTCGCCGTGGGGCCAGAGTCCTTCATGGGCTTGGCGGCAGGCTGAGGCATCTTGAGCTCTTCGTCAATAAAGTCACTATTGCTGCTTCCGCTGGTCACGGATGCCGCTCCTTCATGGCGGACTTCCAGCCAATATGTTTGCAACTCCCCTTTACCTTTCGCGCGGACTTTTTCTTCTCGCTCGCGCATCCAGTTGGATTTTCCAGCGGCCAAGAGAAGATCGGCAGTTTCTTTCGACAGTTGGATCTTGGAGGGCTGGCCGGTACTCTCCATACGAGCTGCCGTGTTCACCGTATCTCCAAACAGCTGGAATCTCGATTTCTCGCCTCGCAAGACACCGGCCGTCACGGGGCCACTGTAGTAACAATTAAGTAGATGATTCAAGCAGTTGGTGAGAATGACAACGGACGAATATATTGCGAATTTCACGATGATCCACAACAGGCAGACAATAATTCTAAAAGCCTACCTGTGAAGCCCAATTCGGATCTGCAAATCTCCGGTATCAGGACCGAGCGTAACTTCCAGCTTCTTGGTGAGATCGCTGACGGTCTGCATACAGTCTCTCGCGAAACGGGCCATAATGACTGCGTGATCCTTTCTGGGATCGGGGAGACCTACAACCGCCACGTAACAATCCCCGACTATCGAACAAAAAAATTAATAAAACGGCGAGTGAGATCCAATTCATTGCGCTCGTCCAACCGCCACTCTTTCCCTCTGCGCACCTGTTTCGACCTTGAACACGCGTCTGCGACGAGCAATTTCATCAAAGCTGTGGTAGATCGTCTCGAGCAACTGGAACACTTGCGTGGGTTCACGAACAGAAGACCAGCTGGAGCAAAAAGGAGATCAGTAAAGACGAATCACGTTAGCTCGACAAAAAATTGCGTTCCAAACCCAACAATATTAATCGTTGCAAACTTACGCAGTAAATCCCACCAAATCGGCAAACATGACAGTCGTTTCGGGAAACAAATCGGCAATGGGCTTGGTCTTGAACATGACCAACTGATCTTCCGTTCCCGGATTTTCTTCGTCCAGAAATGTTTTGAGTTTCTTTTTGGGCGCTTCTCCCATGCCCGGCAAAAATGGGACAATTTCCTTGTTGTTGTTGACGGCATCTTCGGCATCTTTCATGATTCGATCACGGACATTACTGGGAAAGAGACTGGTGACAATGGCGTTGGTACGTGCCGCTGTGGCCATGACCTTGGTTTGACGACGTTGGACGATGCGGACGTAAAACAAAAAGAAGAGGGCCGTGGTGGCAAATGCCAACCCCAAAATCGTGGTAAAGACCACGGCTTGAGAACTGGTGTAGGCTTCGCGCATTTCGACGGTCGGGTAGACATCAATCGAAAAGTCGCACTTGACTCCCCCCTCCGAGACGCCGTGAATGGCATTGAGTGGTGTCGTGACAACCTTGTCATTGTATCGCTGGTCGTGTTGATCGCCGACACCGAGGTAGGTGGCAGTGGTTCCCTTAATGCTGTACGAGTATACGGCTTCTCCGCAATTGTTGTTCATGACGGCAATCATTTCATCCGTGCCTTCGTGAATGGCATCACTCAACATCCAATCCCAACGCAGCAAACTCAAGAAAATTCCCTTGAGGTTGCGATCGCGTTCTTCGTCAAACGTGTCGTAGACCGGGTAGAGGACAAAGATGTATCCTTCTTCATTGACGTGACTTTTATTGTAGCTTCCCGAAAGGAGTTCGCGGCGGCCACCACCACCGTCACTAGAGTCGGAGTCGCCTTCTCCTTCGGTATCGACGGCCGTCAACGGGTAGGTTTCATTGAACGCGGGAGTGATATCGGCGTACTGTTCGACGAGATTGGAAAACATGGGATGACGGACCAATTTATCGGACATCACCGGAACCTTGTTGACTTGGACGTACTCGACCAAGCGATTGACATCGGGACTGGAGAGCATGTTAAAGTTGATGGGATAAGGATCGGGAGGAGGAGGACTGATTTGCCAGAGGGGCAACCAAGGAGCGGGACTGGAATTGGGCTTTTCGGGCCAAAATTGCCAATTGCCTTCGACGCGGTAGACCTCCGGTTCAATTTGCGCGGTACTGGATTCTTCGAATTTGTAGGCACCGGGATGAGCAATAGTGGCGCGTTCGTAGCTGTCCAACAACCAGTCCTGATTGGAGACGGAATAATTGTTCCACAGGGTCTTGGCAGTTTCATTTTCGACGAGGGGTGCAAAGGCAAAAATTTCGGTGCGTGTTTCCAAGCGCGTATTTTCTCCTCGGACTTCAAAGTGCGAGACGGTGACAAAGGGCCACGCTTGAGAGGTCGATTCTTCGACCATGGCCGTCAACGATTCGGCACGGGATGCCAGAGCAAAGCTCAGCGCATATGTGCGAGAATGGGCAATGTCTCCCAAGCGATTGGCAAAGCCAGTGAACTATAAAAATAGAAACAGAAATAGAATAGAAATACGAGTAGCCAGGATGATTCAATCAATCATCAGAAGATCATAGCAGAGAAGGGACAGGACCCATGGCGTGGACACAACAGAGACAGAAGAAGAAACAAGGAGAGAGTTCGAGAGAGAGAAGTGAGACAAAGAGCGCGCCAGCCAAGACCCAAAGAACAGTGGTCAAACCACAAGAAGAAGTCAACTCGGAAGCAAGATGTCTACTTCCTTGTCATGACCACTGCTTGGCTGTTTGCTTGTTTGTTGTTACGTTACGTACCGCATCCTGAAAGTCTCTCGTCTCCTCGGCCGTCAAGAAGATGTAGGTGGAGACCGTGACGAGAATGGCCGTCAACAAGAGCATAAAGCTCACAATGGAGCGCCAGACTTTGACGTCACGCGTCAATTTCTTGGCCAAATTGTCGGCAAACGCATCTTCTTTGCCATTCAACCCCGCATGCTGCGTGGGGAAATCGTCCGTAGACGTACTGTGCGCCGAACTCGAGTACGAAGACTCATCGTCAAAGTTGTCCGAACCGTCTTCAATCATGGAATTCTCGCGTTTGGCATCGTACACAAAGTCGTTCCCGTTTGAACTGCGGCTCACATCCACCAGCTGCTTCGGAATCGGCATCTTGTAAACCACTAATAATGTAATGACAATGAAGAGAGGAGAGAAGGAAGGAGAGAGGGGGAGGTGCGTAGCACAGTCAAAGGCAGCAGCTGGGAGCGCTGATGTTGGAAGGTGTGTTGATGTTGTTGGGTGTGCCTGCAATTATGACAAGACAGCAGCGCGGTGCTCACCGCTGCAGAGCTGCAGAGTCACTTTCAGTCTTTCAGAAGCTTTTGTTTGGAGACTTTTGCCAAGAAAGAAACAGAAGATGCCTTTTTCTCTGCTGTTCCCGTCTATGCGTCACTACCTTTGTTACAAGAATTAATGAACGGTACAGGGTCCCACCGTGACAGGGTTTCCAAAAATCCACCAACCAAGACCAGCTTGTGAGAAAGCCGAGAGTCACACTTGGGAGATAGCATCTGGGCTTTGGCACTGGCTAACGGTACGGTAGTAGGCTAGCTAGAAAATAGTACTGGTATCTTTTGGAATAAATAATTGAATAGTTCGTTGAGGTATTGTCCGTATCAACAAACACAACCTGTTTCCCTACCATGTACTAGCCTGTTGCTGATGTCCATGCATACCTACCGGTACATGGCTGGTGCATGATACGATCCTCGCCGCATGAATGGACATCGCTCATGCTGCCAACCAGGTTTGCATGCAAGTACAGTACCAGCCAGAGGTCACATTGGAGGAGGCATGATATGAATGAGAATCTGGTATCTGAGCTCGCCATTGGAAGGGTGTGAGGATGATGCACAAAGCACAAAGACAGCTACAAAGACCATTGATTGGTTGTTGCTGTTACCTCGTCGTGGGTAGCTAGCCGCTCTAGAATACCTCCTTGGAGGGGTCCACGATGGCGGTTTGGTGGTCAAACAGAAGTACATATTCTTAATTTCAAAGTAAAAGCTACAGAGAAGTTAAAATCGGAAGTCTTCGTGACTTTCCACTGTCATAAATATTGCATCTTTTAAATCTCTGTTCCCTAGCAGTTCGCAACTCGAGCTCTGAAGCAGGATCAATGTCCAAGAGCTGCACAAGAGAAAGCCCGTCCTAAGTCCTTACAAGATGACCTCACACCCCACAGTGCTCTGCGATTGGGTGGATCAGCTGTGGATCTCACAAGATTTGGAACTACTATTAATAGCTACCGTACTATTAAAATAGTACAGAGGGCTGTAGTCTCAAGTCTTGTAGGCCGACAGTACACACGGAGTTTATATGTACTAAATGAACCGTACGGGTATTTCAGCGCAATAACAATTGATCGTACGTACGTACGTACCAGCCGCCGCGGTACGGTACTGGAAGCCAGCAGCACGAATGGGCCACCACAAAGTACTAGTAGCTCCAAAGCTTGGCTGCTGACGAATGATCATTGATCAAGGTCTTCAATGGTCGAATTGGTGCAGCTACGCAGCTTGAGAAAGCTCTTGATAAGCTGCTTGATATGATATTGTGTGCAAACAGTTTTTATGTACCAGCAGCCAGCAGTCTTTCCCTTCCCTTCCCGTTCCTTCCGCACCCTTGACTAAACAAGCCACAAGTATTAGTCAAGTACCCGTGCCAGGTACAAGCACGAAACACACTTACCGGTAAGCTCTTTGGCAGCCAAATTCGACTGGCCAAAAAGGTGTAGCCCATACAGGCCTGACTTATGGCACCATTGCTTCTGTGCAGCTTCTCGTCGATACCGTAAACATTCCCTTGTGCTCCACATTCCACATCACCACAATGGTCAAAATTAAATTGAATGACATCGAATCAAACAAAGGACACTGCAGTAGTACAGTATCTAGTTTTGGCTGCTACCGGTAGCTACTCATCAGTGCTGAGTACGGTAGTAACTTGCTTCACATCCGCTCACAGCAGGCTCCTGCAAATTCCTTGAGAATCATTTGTTCCTGGCCCCGGCTGGCTTCCGTAGATAATTACCCTACTCTAAACCCCCGTTTATTTTTTGTTCCTTTCTTTTGTAAGCTCTCTTGGCTCCATTGATGCGGCGCAAGCTAAACCAAGTTTCCCAGCGTAGGCCTACTTGTAGTCTATCTGGCAACAGTGGCAACAGCTGAGGTCTTCCGCTGAAAGCGGCCAAAGGCATCTTTACTTGGCCACGATAAGTCATCAATAAGTCTAAACTGCCCTCACCAGAGAAGTCGACTGCGAGCTGCCCACCAGTACGGTAATGAAATTCAATCAGCCATCAACACCACAGGCCTACCGTATTATGTGCTATATTTTTGTAGGACCCGGCAAGCGACGATTTTGCCGCTTTGTTTTCCACGCTAGCTCTCCACGAAGCGTAAGGCTTCCCCTTTTTTGTTCACGTTCATGACTCAATCTTGATCGAGTGCGGGCCTTTTGCTCTCACCCACCTAGCTAGCTAGAGTCTAGCTAGCTAGCCGGTAGCCACCGATCTTTTGCACCACTCTGTCAACAAACAAAAAGGATCCACTTGACCATGAGCTCTTCTTCTCCCCCATCCACCTTGTTGCTGGTGGCTGGCACTGCGATCACAGCGTCGTTGGCCACATTGGCTCTTCAGCGACTGTATCAGGAACGAACGAGTTCGTCTAGTAGTAGTACTAACAAGAAGAATCGCCGTGCCCCCAAACGATGTGCCGGTGCCATCAAGCTACAGAAAGACCAATTCGACCGCTACACGCAACTGCACGATCATGTGTGGGAAGAAGTCTTGGATCGAATGTACGATTCCAACATTCGCAATTTCACCATTTACTATCACGAAGAAACGTCTACCATGTTTCATCATTTTGATTGGATTGGTGGAATGGATTTAGCGGTAGAAGATGCCGCTGAAATCGAACGACGCTTCCAAGACGATATGAACGCCGTGGCGGCGGACGAAGCCACGCGGGAATGGTGGGGATATTGCGAACCTTGTCAAGAACCCTTTCGTCAATGGCCGGCCGGTCTGAAACCTCACAGCCAACAACCAAAATCAGTTCCACCCAAAGGAGATTGGTGGGCGCCCTTGGTCTGCCTCAATCATTGTGGATATTGGCCGGTCGAGTATTCCGATCAAAAACGAGATCCTCATTTTGTTCCTCAAAATCCAGAAAAAGAAACGTCCAGTCGCAGCAATCCACCAGAGGACTCGATTTAGTCTGGCAGTCAAGAAAACATGATACGACAAGGGGCACATACCGCTCTGGGTCAATCAATGCTTGGACCGATCTCTACAGGCGGAATACAACTGTTCGGCTATTCCCAACGCTGAGTCGGTCAACAGCAAATGATCTAGCTAGATTACCGCCAAGAACTTTAAAACTCAGTTTTCAATAACCTCCTCCAAGTCTTCGTCCAACTTTGGAAGTTTGGGCCTATTTGCTTCTTCCTTGCCAGGTTGCTTGGTCTTTTTCTTCTGCTCACGCTGGTGGCAACAACCAGAAGGCACATCCATATAATATAGTACGACGAAGTACTCTAAGTGATCAAGGAGGTTTGATTTTTATGAAATGGCGGCGAGAGAGGAAGGTCCAGCCAGCTAAAACAGGGATGTACCATCCTGCTTTGGATGGGAGAGAGTTTGGATATTAGTGAAGGCTCCGCGGTGATTGGCCGTTCCAACTCAGCCATGGTAATGGCTGGCTGGCCTCGGAAATCATTCTCTTCTCGACGACACTGAGGGGCAACGTTTTTATACTTTTTGTTTTTGCTCACTTTGCTTGCGGAAGCCGTTGAAAGTACAATGTTGTGAAAGCAATGCAAAGAGCAAGAGATCCATGGTGTGAGTTGCTACCAGACACATATGGCGCCATTGTACCCAAAGGCCCCTTCCGGTGCTACTAATGCAACAAGCAGCAGCTTCTCTACTATGGTTCTGAGTGGTGGATGCAACCAGACCCCACTAAACCAATAGCTAGCTAGCTAACGTTTGGGGGGACAACCAATATATCTCCTTTTGATCAATTCCTACCAAAAATTATGTTAGGATCCAGGGCAGCCATTGTCGCGTAGCCACTGGATCACTTCGCTTTGGTTACGCAAGATGGCAAACTGATATGTAAATTCATGCCATGGACAACTATTTTCACGAGCCCACTTTAAAATCTCCAAATAATCACTCTGCAAGGACAGCCATTTTCACGAGCCCACTTGAGAATTTCCAAATGCCCACCTTCAGCCACAGAGGCACATGTTTCTACATCCCATGGACACCCATTTTCACGAGCCCACTTGAGAATTTCCAAATGTCCGGCTGCAGCAGCACGCGAGCATGTGCATTCATCCCATGGACACCCTTTCTCACGAGCCCACTTGAGAATTTCCAATGTCCACCTTCAGCCGCAGAGGCACATGTCTGTACATCCCATGGACACCCATTTTCACGAGCCCACTTGAAAATTTCCAAATGTCCGGCTGCAGCAGCACCTGAGCATGTACGTTCATTCCATGGGAATCCTTGTTGGTGGGCCCATTGCATGACCATAATATTCCCAATTTTGGCAATTGCAGTGCAAACCTCCCAACGATCCGGGGTTTTGGTGCTGGAATTGTCCTTGAGCCAGCATTCTGTGCGTGGCTGGTTACAGAATGTTTCGCAGCAAAGAGTGTCGGTGATTTCTGCAGAGCGACTGGGAGAATAATTGTTAGCCCATACCTTTCTTGGATTTTTCTTTAGCTCAATCTTGCAGTACTCTTTGTACGCCTTGTTCATCTGTTTGTTGACAGCTCCTACAAAAGCATACTGGCCAACACCAACAAATGATAGAATCTGGCCACTCCAAATCAAATCATCAGCAAACAGATGAGGAGACTCTGCAATACCTTCATCGTTCGCGGCAGCATTTGTATTCATAGTGAAGTTAGTTGGTTGGAATGATCCTGAGGCAATTTTATGTTTTGTCATGGCGTCGTGGCATGGGGGCATGGGGGCAGCGTGGCGGCAACTCCAGGCCGTTGTTTTAGCGTGCGAATTTGGGGTACATGTACTACTAGCTAGTAGCTAGCTAGTTACAGGTACCGGTTTCTGTAGCTAGATCTATCTTTCAACGTGAATTTGGGGACAGAACACATTTGGCTTCCACGGTGCTGATGGCTCAGCCTTCCACGATGAGATTTGGCAGCCAACGGTTTGTAATGAAACGGGGATTTAGAGTACCGGTAGATTATCTACGGCAGCCAAGCCTGACCACACAAGATAGATGAAAGTGCATCAGTCCATGAGATCTATCTTTTTGCCCACCGAAGGAGATCCTATTATTAGATGCTAACGGTCAGCACGTGCAATCCTGTCAACGAGCCCTGGAGGTGAGCAGTAGGCTTGGTATATATAGCGGCAAACTAGACAGCAACGCCTAGAGCAGTTGTGCGCTTGAGTTACTTGACGACGAAGACCATCAGACTCCACACTCATTCTGAGGGCTGGCACCCAAGTACCAAGACGTCGATGTCGAACTCCGCGGAGCCTGCACCAGACATACGGTAATCGAGAAGAGTACCATACTGATTGAATGATGAATCGAATCGAATCGATCAGCGGCTGCACCCTTGTGGGTGTTCGTCGTCAGCGCGCATTGGCTAGTACTTTTGCATTAGAGTCGGAAATTCTTTGTTGTCGACATGTGTCTGGTTGCTTTGTCGTGATGTATTATTGGCTGGTACCGCCAGGAGAGTCCGGCAACCCCCCTTTGTTGCTGCCCGCAGTTGAACTCGTTGTTTGCCGCTGCAAAAAGCCAGCGACGACCCTCAATAAACCCCGCCAACAAGATCTTTTCCGGGTCAATTTTGACAGTCCTGGTTGGCTGTCTTTACCAGTAGGACCACCCCCGGCTTCTCGTTCGGCTTCAAGTCGCTGCTTGGCTTCGTATTCTTGTCGAACAACCTCGTCAACACTTTGAATCTTGGCTAGCTCCATTTCCTTGTCCGTAATGGGTTCGGGCAGCTCAGAGAAGAGGAAGGGAATGACTCCCGCATCCACCTTTTTGTGGACATACCAAGCCACTTCCTTCCGTGAAGCCGTAGAGAGACATGTACGATGTTTCTCGTAGTGCTCGGATGCCGCATCAATGTTTTCCGCAATGAGATGTTGAATGATCTGGGCCTTGATGAGTCCCCCTTTGGCCACTTGGCTCTTGGTATGCACTTCCTTGGAGAGCTGGAGGAATGAGCTTCGTCGTTCTCTCGAGGAGTTGGCGAACGATTCATGCACCTTTTTAAAGCGTATGGTGCCAATGGGAAGCTGATGATGGTTGTTGTTGACGATGACATAGTCTTTGGGGATGGTGCGGTAGCGGCCCGGACAAAACCAGCTGGGTTGCACAATCACGGACGAAGGCAACACCACGACAAAGACGAGCATCTCCAATCCACCATGACAAAATGCAATGGACCCGGCAGGATTCTTGCTAAAGTACTCTCCAGGACCGTATGCTTGTCCTCTGCGTTTCCTCCTGGGGTTCAAACCATGCCGGAGAATGTAGCCAATATTGCCAAGGGACGTCCCGTGAAATACAACTCCCAAACAAGCCCCATCCTGCAGATCGGAAAGAGCCTTTGCAAACTTGTCACGGGCGCCACAACAACCAACCTTTTGTAGTAGATGTGCATTGGGGTGAAACGTTGCCGATTCCAACCCAGCCTTGTAGCAATGACTCCCAAAGTTGTCTGTTTGGCAGAACGCCTGCAACTCCTCCACGATACCTCTCATCAGGCCAGCACTCTTGGCAAGTTGTTGTTCGTACTCTTTCGTCATTATACAACCAGCCATGTCTCTGGAGCGATAGAGAGCGTGTAAGATGATCTTCAATTGCTGTTGGTGCGAGTCATGCTCTTCCCAGCCGTTGGCATTGGCATTGTACACGATGAAGCGAGAGTTGCCGAGGCTCTCGTCGACTTTTCTGACAAGTTCCATCCTTTCTGAAAGGGAAATTGGTTCTTGGAACTTTGGAGCAAATTTATCAATTACGGTTCTGAAGTTTTGGGTTCCTGGATGATGGCTGACAACACCAGCCTTTCCAAAGCTGAATGAAGCATTTTTGGAGCAAAGAAAAGAACATGCATGTGAGTTTTCCCCGAAACCAAAAGCCGCTTTGGTGATCGCATCTATCTCATCTATCTCATCACTTACAGAATATCCTCTGGTCTGGGATCGGTGATGATAGGTTTGGTTTCCTTTTTGTTTTCTGTGGGTGCCATGGTTTCTTCTTCTTGTGTTCTATCATCAGACTATGGTATATGGTATCCATGCATGCAGAAAATGGCCAAAGCAAATCGGATGATCGGTTGATTTTTGCCGGGTTTGTGTATGTAATGTTCAACAATAATTGATTGATGGCCAATACAAACATCATTCACGTCGTGTAGATACAGTACAAAAAATCGATCATTCAGAAAGACCACAGCGATGGGAAAGATTCGGCAACGTCGACAGACCAATCATACTCAATTATCACACAGCAGCAGTGTGGCAACAGAGCAGAGGAACAGAGCCCGACTCGACTTACTCGAAGTTTGCGGCGTGCTTCACGTTCGGCTTCCTCCGCAGCTTCCTTGGGCGTGGGGCTCTTCGTTCCATCGTTTCCAGAGGACGACACCATGGTCAATAACATGTCAACACGCTGCCAAAACAACGATCGAGTGGGCCCCTGCCTTCCAATAATTCATATGCCCCCTGGGTCGTCTCCGTTTCCATAAATCTTTTATTACCAACACCTAACTCCCTTTATTGAAACAGTATTCGCGCGCTCCGCGCGCTCATCCCTTTCAGCTTCGCCCCGAGCCTCGAAACTGCTCCCTCGTCATTCATGCAAAACATGTGAAGAACGCAAGGCGACTTTCATGTGCATGTACATGCGTTGACTGTATCCCGTCAATACAATACTAGTCGAATACGTAGACTTCTACAGAGGCCTCTAAGTAATGCACGCGGGGTATAATTCAAACCTCCACTCCCCAAAAGTACCCTTACCCCTAAAAGCAAATCGTCTCCGGGAGACGAAATAATAATAATAATAATATAAAGTGCCGTCAGTCGTGAAAAGCTCAAGCAGCTGTCCTTGGTGGAAGGGCAAAAGATCCAAAAGATCCAAAAGATACGCAAGCTGCCTTCAATCCCAAGCAAGAAAGGTGCCTCACAAAAAACAAGCCAACCACAAAACCAGAAAGTCCATCAATCCATCAATCACTGCAGTTGGTTGTAGACTACTATTAATAGCTAACTAGCTAGCCATGGGCTTCTTCCTCGGAGAGAGCTTGCGACCAGCCGCTACTCTGTCGTTTGTTACCACGAGCAGCCATGGATGTGGCAGACTGTCTCGTGCTGCCTCTTCTTACTTGACGACGAGGCAGCCGTTCCTCTCTGCTGCCAATCAAAAAAAGCAGCAACCATCACTCCACGGTAGTAGCAAGCTGTTTTACAGCACTCACTCATCCTTCAATGACGAGATTATTGATCAATACGATGCCTTTGTGCTCGATCAGTTTGGGGTAATGCACAATGGGAACAATGCTTTGGATGGAGCGATTGCGCTGGTGGAATACCTGTACAAGAAGAAGAATAAAAAATTGATTATCCTCTCCAATACATCGGCTCCAGCCGACAAGGCACTTTCCAGATTACCCAAGTTTGGCTTTGATCCCAGTCATTTCATTGGAGCCGTGACCAGTGGGGAAGAGTCCAGTCATTATATTCGAGAAACCTATGGGTCTTCATCTACCGATAGTACAACCAGCAAAAAAGCCGTCATGTTCACGTGGGACGTGGAAAAGCCAAACAATCCTCGCCTCACGGCACTCCCGGAGGTCTATTTGGAACAATGTGGGTCGGTACAAGTGGCGACAACCGTCGAAGAAGCCGATTTTTTACTATTCCACGGCTCGGAAGCGTGGTATCGTGGTCCCGACTTGCCCGCCGAGACATTGTCTCCGTTTATTGAAGACGGCGATTTTACCACTGTCGACCCTCTCTTGGAACAATGCCTGGCCAAGAATCTGCCAGCCGTCTGTGCCAATCCGGATTTTGTCGTCCAAACACCCACGGGAGATGGGGTGGCACACATGCCCGGAAAAATTGCCGCGCGCTACGAGAGCATGGGTGGAACCTGTCATACATTTGGAAAGCCGGGCGTAGAACACTTTGAAGCTTGCATACGAAAACTGGGCTTGGACAAGAGCCGTGTGGCGCATGTCGGCGACAGTCTGCATCACGACATTACCGGTGCCTGCAATGCCGGGATTCCCAACGTCTTTGTCGCTTCTGGAATTCACAAGAACGAATTGGGAATCGAGTTTGGTGAAGTACCAGATGCAACCGTGCTGCAAACGTTGATGGAAACACAAGTGGATGCGTCCATTCGACCTACCCATGTGGTGCCGGCATTTCGAATGTGATGAGTTTTTTGACACTTGACTTTGCAGTGGACGCTGCCAACTCAAAATGAGATTGCATTCACAAAGATGGTACCAGAATACCCCAAAGTGGTCGAACGCTATTATTAGCTAGCTAGCAAAAGCATAACCGTACTAGAAACTCTGCCAACATGTCTTGCTTCGAACTTGGGTTCAACCAAGCCAACTACATGAGGGGTGCCGCAGTATGTCCAGTCGCCTCGACCGCCAGAGACGGCCGGAGCGCTGTGGCTTGCTGTCAAAGCAAAGTCACACGATTTCTTCGTCCACCTCACCGCCGCAAGAAGACTTTCGCGTTCATCTATCTACGAGCCGTGTACGTCCCTCGCGGTCGCGTCCGTACCGCTCTTTGGCCGCACAACGACTCAACCCTGGATGGGAATTTCCATAGATCTCGTTCTGGTCTCTGGCAATTAAGCTCTTATTTCCAAGCCCTCGTGTTGATTGCTGATGCAGCCACACTTGAGTCGTCTTGGGTACAAAGCAGCAGCGCAAGCTTGGAAGCATCATCCAAGGGTTCACCTCGGCCGATAGGTATTAGGTATCACCCTGTCGTACGTGTTGGTCCAAGTCTCCGGGTCGATCGATCCGTCCTTCCATCAAATCTGGTACGCTGTCTCTCGTCGAGAGATTCACAATGACATCTCGAAAGGGTACGCCTTCCAGCGATTTCTTGATTTCAAAGGATGTTATACATGTAGATCGGTGGCTCAGGCATGTACTATCAACCAATGATATGCACGGCAACTTTTGAGATCAGGACCAGGGTGGCGGCTGTACCGTCCGACGCTATCCATAGAAGCCTGCTCGACCATTGCACCCAAATGACCAAACCATCTCGAGGCTCCCGTAGATAATCTCCTTACTCTACTAGCATGCAAGATTCCCCCTTATCTCGAGGAGCAGATCCTTATTGATTAAAACGGCTTGGTGCCAATCAGCCCTCTCGGTCATCCCGCTTTTGCCATCGAATTAGCAACATCAGTTGAAGCAGGCTGAAACTATGTGTGTAAACCAAACACAGAAGTAATATTATAGGACATGCAGTTAATGAGCTACCAGTTCCAATATTCAATCAACCATAGGCAAGAGAGTGCTGCCAAGACCTTCTTCGGTGATACCATGTCTTGGTATTTTAGGCTGCTTGGCGAGGAAAAGTGGCACCGGGACGAACCATGGGGGGTTTCCAGATCACAACTTACAGATCTAAACCCAAATGTCTTCCTCCTTCACTGATGCATCGGAGATCCCAATCGACATCATTTCTGTCGGGTCAGCCAACATGTCAGGAGTTTGGGTCTTCTTTTTGGAGGCAAAGGCACTTCGAAACCAGCCGAGTGGCTTCTTGTCTTGTTTGGTTGACTTCTTGTGCCCAGTCTTCTTGCTGCTAGCTGGCTTCACGACGATCGACTCTTCCACTGGAAGCTGGCTGTGAAACAGAGAAACATCTTTAGTAGAGGAGAGGCTGTCATCATCCTCGCAGCTCTTGGCCACAACAAACCAAATCAAGTCCTTGCTCTTCTGAACTTCATCTTGCTCAAATCCTTGGGCCAGGTAGGCATCAGAGACTGGCAGAAACTTAGGATCCGTACTCATCTCTAGGACCATCTTGGCATGCTCCATGCAAGCCTTGAGATCTTTCTTTGTGACAGTTACTGGTTTGGTGTAGGCTGAACCAAAATCCCACAAGTGCCTAGGCTTGGGTTGCTGGTAAGCATCCTTGCTGCTAATGTACTTCCAAAGGCCGCTGTGGAAATTCAGCTTGTAGTGAGACATCAGCTTGTAACCTTCATTGGCAATGAGATTGACAGCATCAATCATGTACTTGACAGTCTCTTCACTCATGTAGTAAGAGAATGCCACACGAGTCCATCCAGGCTTGATTGCATCACCAAGAGGTTCCATGGCACCAAAATCCTGTCAGATTTCACATTATCAATATCCAACAATAGGTGTCCATAGGGCATGGCACAGCTGCAACCTCCACGAGCCTGAATACCAAAGAGGTCATTGAGCAAGGCCACAACAAAGTTGTGGTGAATGAAACTTCCACTGGTACCAGGAGCTTTCACCAGAAAGGACACAATGGGTACTCGGTTAGCATTGGTGCTTCCCAGAAGCACAATGTTGCTGTTCTGCTGCCAGGACTTGAATGCCTTCTGCAAAAAGTAGTTCTCGTGTTGTTCAATCCAATCACCACCAACTTTGTGGTGGAGCCCAAAGACCAATCCACAACGAATTGATTCAACAATGGGTGGAGTTCCACCTTCTTCTCTAGTCTCGATGTCATCAAGATACTCCTGGTGGTGGGGTTGAACAAAGGTGATAACCCCCCCACTGGGAATGGTAGGGACAGCGTTGGTGAAGAGGGAACGACGGGCAATCAGGACTCCTGGAGTTCCTGGCCCTCCAACAAACTTGTGGGGAGATAGATAGACTCCATCTATATCATGTTCTTGGAGATCAATAACCACATGAGGTCCTGCAGCAGCAAAGTCCCAAACAGCCAGTGCTCCATGCTCATGAACCAACTTCGTCACAGTCTTGGTATCGCATCGGATTCCTGTCACATTCGATGCCGCTGAGAAAGAGGCAAGTTTGAGGGGACGATCTTTGTAGAGAATAAGCTGCTGGACAAGTTCCTGTTCATCCAACAAGCCTGTGCTGGGATCTTGAGGGATGACAACACAGTCAACATTGCCACATTCACGCCAGAGCAGTTCATTCGAATGGTGCTCTTGTGCGGAGATGAAGACAACCCCACGCTGGGAAGGTTCCTCTATGGAAGCAGCAAGAGGTGAAATCCCCATGACAGCAGCCAGCTTGTTCATGGCAGCAGTGGATCCAGATCCACAGAAGATGACAGCATACTCATCCTGGGGGGCATTACAGGCTTCTCGAATGGCACCGCGAGCATCTTCACGATAGGTGGTAGTCTGCAATCCAGTCTCAGATGCTTCGGTGTGCGTGTTAGCATAGAAAGGCAAAACACACTCTTGGATGTAATCTTCAATGAGGGACAAGGACCGTCCACTTGCAGTGGAGTCAGCATAGACAATTGGTTTGGGGCCAAAGGGACCGTTGAGTACATGACGTTGGCCTCCAATGATGCTCTTGCGGATAATCTTGCTGTTGACAATGGGTTGAACGTTGATCTTCATTGTCTCAAAGCTAAAGCAGGAGAAAGGTTTGCGAGAGATTGTTTTTTCTTGTGTTCTTGGTTGAAGAATCAAAATTATGAATGGATCAATCCGTTGATTTGGAGCAACTAAAAGTTGTTGTGGCTGCCATTTCTTTTGCTCGGTGCCAGGACTACACTTTCAAACTTCCCACAGATATTGCTAGCTAGAGCACGCTCTCTAGCTAGCTACATGTAGAGCAATAGTACAGAGTTTGCGTTTACGAGACCCAAGAGCCGGGTTTGAATTTGAAACTTTCTCCTCACAATGAGCGAGCAAAATTTCTACTCGAGTATCGCGCAGGATCTATAGCATTCTTAAGCCTAGCCCCGGCTGGCTTCCGTAGCTAATTTCCCTACTCTAAAACCCCCTTGATAGCATTCACACTTGTTACATCTTTTCTTGAAGTGAACTGGAGCCGTACTTCGACCAGTCGTCCTACAAATTGAGCAACAAATAAATGTTATCCTTCTCTTACATCTATCCTTCTCTTACCTGTACATAACATCATAACCTTCTCGAGTGAACCTTGCATGCCATACTGGCTACCGTACAGGTAGTACGACTGCAATATCTACCGGTTCAAACGTTCAAACGTCCCCCACTTTATGAAATGTTTGAAGGGGTGTTTAGAGATTGCTTTTAGTACTCCTAAATACAGTTTACGACAATAATTCGTACATGTACCAGTACCATTGCCCTCTATTGTCTGGCTGGAGCTACAAAGGCTACAAATACTGTAGAGCTATAAGAGATCTACTGTAGTCTAGCTACATGAAGTACATCGTAGAACAACATTTTGGAAACACCAGATTATACGTCTACCAACTACCAACCATGGCACATGGCTGCGGACTCCGAAAGCTCGCTTGCATGTGAGTGAGTGCTACCGGTGCCCGGTAGAGGAAATGTAATGCTAGTTCGTTTGCTAGAGCGAAGCTGTATGAATTTTTGCCTTATGCCTCATGCAGCTTGGCGTTTGCTTCGCCACCACGGCACGAACCATTGCAACAAAAATGGCAAGCTTTATTCGTGTACATATAGTCCATGCCTAACGTACCCATCATCCATCAATACGCTACTCTATCCAGGTTTGCTTTGGAGGAATCGGATTTGCTTGTGTCTAGCTACTTCGCATCCGCTTTTTGGCAATTTCGAGGAATCAATCCGTCAACATTGAAACAGATGCTAGCTACTCCAGTATTAGAGAGAGGAATCATTGGTGATGTACCTGTAACGGGAGGTGGTGAACTCGTGCTTGCTCAACTCTAGATGCTGTTTTATTAATTGATGTTGATCGCGTTTACGTAGTTATTTAGACATTTCATTATCGAAAGTTGCACAAGACTATATCAGCCAAATCCTACAACCTTTAATTGAATTGTCTCACGGGGTTCTTTTGCATCGTAAAAAGCGACTTGAGAGTTGAGAGTTCTGGTACCAAGAAATCAAGTTTTCGTTGGACTGATCGATTCGATTCGATTCCACCCCACTCCCAATTTTTCGGTATGGTACACTCTTGGCTGATGGTCAACTACTACATGTAGTCTAGGTCCTGCAGTCTTGGAGGTGGTCCATGCAGATGGTCCTGGAGGTCTTCATGCATACAGTATGGTCCTGGTGATGATTGATCATGTACCAGTACGCAGGGTCTGGTGGTGTCAACAGACCGGCGTTGCTGGGAAATGCATGCAGTAAAGCCCAGTGCGCTATATCGCATAAACAGGGAATGTGTTTCCTAGCTATTTGGTCCTATTTGCGGCGACTACAGAAAATGGTCCATGGATGGTGTATCAAATGAATCGAATCGAATCGAATCAATCTGGATCCATTCGTGTAATAATTCAAAAGTATTCAGAGAGCAACTCCTTGACGAACGTACAGCCAAAGAGCTTCCCTAAAACTGAGCAATAGATTGTTTGAGGTGTCATAGCAGTGCTAAGGCTGCTGCGTGCTGAGGGTGGGATTCGCTTGAAACACGCCACGGTGTGCTTTCTCCTCCTATGCAATAGGCTAGCTAACTCGGCTGTCAGGTTGATCAAAGCAATGGACGATGGCATTTTACTGGCATGATGACTATCCTTGGTGGTAACGAGTCTGTGCCATTGTTGCTCTACAATTTCCATGCTCTCAGGGTCATGTGCTCGTAATAGGAACATGCACGTTCCTTCCCTGTACAGGTACCGGTACCGGTACTAGTAGACTATCCGTCGTAATATTTGCTACATGTAATAGCTAGTCTAGCTACCGTACGGCAGTAATTTGTACTTGTCCTGCATATAAATTTTATTTGTGACTTTGGCCTTGGCGTAAAAAATGACTATGACTCACTCTCTACCTGTATCTCGGGCACACGTTTCGTCCATACAGGTAGACTGTGAGATCTTCACGCGATAAGTTCTTGAATCGATATCTTGTGGGCTACTCGAGAGCTACTTTCAGTGACCTACAACATCAGCTCATGTGGACTGGCCTGTGACTGTGCCTATGGTGCTAGAGCTAGAAGGCACACCAAGTTGGGCTTTGAAGCAGCATTACTAGTGTTATTGCTCTAAAGCTCACTTGGAGTGGATCAATTCACAAAGATCGATCGATCCAAGAAAAGAACAAAAGTGAGGAATCGGGGCTGCAGAGGTGCATGCGCCCTTTTCGCGCGAAGCTTCACTACGTATCCCGGGACTTGCGGAAAAGAAAGCACAAAGAAGGCCACCAGCAACTAAAAACTCCATCATTTTTCCAACATTCCCACGCATCATAGTCCACTCTGACCACAAAGAAGGAACCCAATCTCAAATACAGAACCAGAGCAGAGGCAAGTCGATCGACAATGCCAAAAGCCTTGAAATCAAGGGCTGCCAGGGGGAGAGCAAGAGCTGCCAAGGCGAGTGCCCAGCCAGCGGAATCCACAAAACCCAACAAAAGGATAGTGATATTCGGCTTTTTATTATGTTTAGGAGTTTGTCTGTCATTTCAAAGGTCCCATCTGGATTTGAATGCCTTGTCGGAAAGTATGTTGCAATCCATCAGGGCACTTGAAGGCACAGAAAGTGTTACTAATGCAGTAACCGGCTCTGAATCATCAGTTGGAAGCCAAGCCTCCTCAAAGAATAAAACGGCAAGACCGACCATTGGCCTTACTATTATTCACTGCAAGGAGAGCGAGCAAAAAATGCAATGGTTAAAGGACATCCCATCAGACTGGCAAGTTGTAGTTTACGAGACATGCAGACAGGCAATTTCCCCACAATTTTCCAAGCCATTCAAGAATGCTGGGTCGGAAGAATGCACGGGGTATCTTCAAACCATTATCGAAAACTACGACAATCTACCAGATATCAACATTTTCTTTCAGTCTGATGGCTTTATTGGATTGGGTCGAAAGGACTACTGGGGGGAACACTCCCCCTTCAAGAACGTCCAAGAGCTGCTGAATGCGACCCTGGAATATTCCGAAACATGGGAGGGATCCATGTTTCTACATTATGGACCAGGGGGAATTCCCGCCGGGCATTTACGGATTGCGAATGTCAACAGCGATAAAAATGCCTATACTGAACGAAACCCACGAGACGTCTTTGACATTATGCAACTGCCGTATTACAAGGGTGATGACAACATCCAATCCACCGATCCAAACGTAACCCGTACCGAGACCCGTTCTGGGGCTTGCTTTGCGGCGTCACGAGAAAGAATTCATTGGAGGCCTGTCGAAACTTACAAGAAGTTACAACAAAGCATCCTTGCCCTGGATAGTAATCAGGCTCGCCGGAGGTGCTGTGCACTGGAAAACACTTGGCATGCCGTTCTTGGAGAACCATACATTCTACCCTCCAGTCACACAGTGGACCATTTGTGGCTTGGCAAGAAACATTATTACCCAGGAATTTCTCGGGCATGGTTCGACCGTCAACCACCCAATATCCAAGAGCAATTCAGGTCCCAAGTAGCAGCCGCACAAACCAATCCACCAGTTCAAACCACACCTCCATCTGCAAAACCACCACCGAAATATGGTGTGACAGTGGTTCACTGCAATGAAGACACTACTCGAATGAGTTGGTTGAATGAGATTCCCCCCGACTGGAAATTGACCGTGTGGGAGACTTGTGGACAAAGTGTCGCCTCTCCAGGCTCCAAACCTTTCAAAAATGCCGGGTCGGAGGAGTGCTCGGGCTACCTCCAAACCATTGTGGAAGACTACGACAACCTTCCCGATATCAACTTTTTCTTGCAATCGGATGCTCTGATTGGACGAGGAAAACCCACCAAAGTGTGGCGTCACGAGCATACTCCCTTCAAAACCTTTATGGAGCTCCGTGTCGCTGCCGAATCCTATCGTTGGGATTCCGCACGTTCCACATTTCTTCATTTTGGACCGAAACAATTGGACATTCCGAACATTAATGACAAGGAATTTACATTGGCATACCATCCAAGGGACATTTTTGACATTATGGGCTTGCACTACTCCAAGGATGCAACAACAGCAGGCAACACGACCACTCAGACTCGAACGGGTGCTTGCTTTGCCGTTACCAGAGAACAGATCCGATGGAAGCCCAAGGAGCACTACAAAAAGTTGCAGGATAGCATTCTGCTGGGAGAGAGCAGTCAGGCTCGATATAGGTGTTGGGCTTTGGAGAACACATGGCATGCGGTCTTGGGGCAGCCTTACATGCTACCTTCCACAAGTACAGTGGACCACTTGTGGGATGCAAGGCTGAATCTCTATCATGGTCAATATGGCAATCAGCAACAGCAGTGATCCAGCATCTGATGAGGGAAGCCCTCTACTAGAGCCAAGAACTCTCTCTCTCTCTCTCTCTCTGGATCCATTTGTTTGTACATTGTTTTCGAACGAAGGCCATGACCTTGTGGCTGAACAGCGACGATGCCCTCTAGCTGGTGAAAGAAACTCATTGTGGCTGAGCTGATGATAACCCGTTTGTGTAAATTTGGCTATCTACAAGCAAGATCTAGCTAGCCATGCACACTGTAGCTCTATGAAGACTAGCTAGCTCCGCCCATCCATGTTTCACTTCCTCTCCTCTCTGATTCCACGCGCCCACGCAATCCTTGCCTGTGCAATGACAGAACAGATAGACCTACTATTAATAGCTAGCTAGCTAGCTACCGGTAGCTAGTACCGGTAGATGTTATCAAACTGAGATGCCCGGTCGAAAAGAAGGATGAACGGATAGGAAAGCTTCCAATAGATTTGATGAGCTGATGAGCTGATTGATGTTGTACGGTACCAGTGCAGGTGAACTACTGAGAGCACTACAGTAATAAGAGATTTCAAGACTATGTGTGTTTGATAATTCTTTGTTTCCGACATATGACCAGTGGGCCTTCCATCTAAACAAAGGGAGTCTCCATTATTATATTATCAATTGCAGATCGAATGGTGGGCAGCTGACACCATGAGTCATTGCACATTCGGAAACTGTCACAGCAACTACACAACAGCTACACAATAGAAGATAGAACCCCCAATTGCCTTTGAACGGTCTTTGATGTCGCCGCCACTATTGCGCCCAGTGCGTTTGCGCTCGGGACAAATTTGCTGGGTCTTAAAGCTCTGGCACTGTTGCGTAAATAGTTTCTGCATTTATTTAAACCCTTTTATTGTCACTTAGGACAAAGACATTTTGAATGACTGTGACTGCCCTGAAGGTCTTACCGTAAAACGACATCAGAGCAAAAAGTCGCAACTCGCTACACCTCCTCCTAAACAAACAAAGGAAGGAACTTGTACAGTTCTGTGCTCGTGTTGGCGAAGCTGTAGGTTTGTACGGGGATTGGTCGTAGAGTTGCCGAAGGGTTGTCCATCTTGAAGGCACTTTGGCTTTTTGACAGGTAACCACCGAGAACCTCTGTGCTTCTGCTTTCTGGTCTTGTGGTGAACTCTTGGAGTCACTCTTGGGAAGGGGCTTTGATTGCATTGATGAACAGGTTCGTTCTTTGACCAGGTGCAATTCGCAAGACACAATTTTTTCGCCCTCGTTCCGAGCACACTTACTTTTGCTTTTAGCGAGCACACTTTTTGCCGTTGGTTTATCAGGACTCAAAACACTCAAAAAACTAAAATAACTCACAATGATGATGGAATTCAGCAACGACTCTTTGGCGCAACGCCGCAGCGTTCGTCTTCAAGAAGTGGCCCGCATGGAAGACCTCGCCGTGGGCAAGGGCGCTGCTCGAGATGTGTTGGTGCTGGACACGAGCAGCAGCAACAGCAGCAATCACAGCAGCAGCAGCAGCACGGCTCCACCCATGACGCAGTTGCGACGCGGTCATACCATTGATTGTTCGTCGACCGGCAACCGTCGTCCTTCGGATGTGGAGATTCGATCCTTGTGGCGCATGCGAGTCAATCAGATCAAGTTGGATGATCTCTCTTGTCGCTCCATGCACTCTCATGCTTGAGTGGGCGATCGGATGCTATAACGAGTCGGCAATGACCGGCATCTCCCTCTGTTGACACTCAATTCAGATCAAGACAGATTGAAGATTCCTTTTCAAGAACAACACACCCTGCCACCCTGGTCTCGTACTATGCTATGATTGGCCATAACCACCCAATGATGCACTGCTGCAGTCCCTGCTGAGACCATAAGGTGGCTCGCTGGAGAGCATGATTTTCGGGTTCTTGGTTCCTGGGTTGGGGTTAACCAAAAGTCCAGCTCAGTCTGCAAGGGAAAGGTGATACTGTATTGGCTTTCATACACAAGGTACATGTTAGCGGAAAGCAAGAAAAGCTAGTACAAATAAATATATACATTATTAGGGATACGTTTGAACAAAAACTGACTACCTGTACATGTACTGTGGAACACGCTGCACTAGAGCGCCTGAGGGTAGCCAGGAGAGATGGGGTATCTTGTTGTAACTAGGTTCGTCTAGCTAGCTAGAAATAGCGATGGGGTATCGGTTGTATGATGGTGATTGGGCGTGGTAACGGTAACGGTAGCACAAACCGTGCGGTATCCAGTTGTGTACCAATGTCGTGATTGCCGTCGGGGTATCCAAATTGTACCGCCGGCAGTACCTGCACTTGTGATTGCCAGGAGTGGGGTGGGGCCAGAGCTCTCGGAGCGATGGATTGAATCATTAGGTCCCTGCAGCAGCGCGAGTTGCTTTTTTGGGTTGATGTCAGTGCCATTGCCTGTCAAGCCTCGCTAGGGAATCATGTTGACCGACAAGGAACATTTCTACTCAGAGTAACCGATTTGCCTGCAGCGTCGGTTCTTGCTTTGGCCTTGTCTGCGCCAGACTGCCTGGCGTAGAACAAGTGAAAAGGATGAAGATAGCTGTGGTTTCCGGCATCCAGGCAGAATTCGAAGCAGCTATTGCTCCTGGCTAGCTAGCGTTGAACTTGCCGTTACTTCCTTGAGCACAGGAGAACAGGCAGATACGATGGCTGACCTAGCTAGTAGAGACAATAGCTACAAGGGGTACCAGAGCCATCACAGGTAAAGTCGACACGTGCATACAGGTATTGCAATGTTGCAACAGTTCTTCAATCTTCATGAAAGCTATTGGCTGGCAGTTTGTAGTTGGCTTGGAGGGGCAAATTTGCAGGTGGGGTTCTTGCCATGCTCCTCCACCACCACTGGTATGGTCACAGCTGACAAACATGCGTTGCTTTCATGGCGGCTACAGCTCTTACAACAACTAATCAAGTAAAATCCCACCATAGCCCAACAATCCCAAGCAAAGTTATGACATGGACATCGGCAGTCCACGAGTGTTCGTTAGGGTCAGAGTTCTTAGGTGCAAGAGTGCGACATCGTCAAGCCTTCAAGAAGGACCCAGCGAGGGTTACCTTGTGCTTGTGCTTCCGCTTGTTTATGTTTTGCTTTCTACCCTTCGTTGGGTGGATTTAAGCTTCTGGCCACCCATGGTCGCCCAACTTGCAACACGTAGGTTTTTCAAAAAAGCAGAAGTTATGACTTTGGAGATATTTGTGCTGATGTGTTATAAAGTTTTTCTGTAATTTTAGTGAAATAGATTCAAAATGTCATTTTCTGGCAAGCCATCCACGCGTTCGCTGGCGTCCGAACTGTCTCTGGTCGGCGGTGTTCGGAGCTCGAGCTCCAACAGCAGCGAATTGGTCATCACCAACATCAAAGGTGCTTATTGCACTCTTTCCTTTGAAACTAACCTCCCCTTTCCCTCACATTGTTTCGATTTTGCATTCAGTCCAAGTAGTAATAGTCGTACCCAGCATAGCATGCCGAAAGACGAAGGACCTAATCCGGACCAGCCGGTCCATCAGGGCAAGTGGACCCCGGAAGAAGAGGCGTATGTGGAAGCCTTGGTGGAAGAGTTCAAGTTGGGTCTACTCCCACTCGCCGAGGGGACCAGTCTTCGTACCTTTCTCTCCAAGATGTTGAACTGTCAGCCAATGCGTATCAGCAAGAAGTTTGTAGGATCCAACTACAATGGCAAGCAAGTGTATGTGAGGAGGAAGAACAGCCTTTCCAATGAGGAAGTGAGGTCTCGTCGTGCCAAATTGCAGGAACTGGAACGGAAATTCCTCGCCAAAGCCAGCCCCATGTCGGCCATGGCATCCTCCGAGAATAATAATAATATCCCTGGTGGTGGTGGTGATGCAGTGCCACCGCCTGCTGCTGCTGGAATGATGCCAGAGGCAGCGGGTCTTATGGGGTCGACCAGTGCGGGCTTGCTGTCCGCTGCCACTGGTGGAGCTGCTGGTCTTCCCGGTGGTCTCGATGCGGCGGCACTGTTTGGGGGTCGCTCCAACAGCAAGGCGGCGGCTGCGGGACGGGCTCTTCTGTTGGGAGGGTCTGGTGGTGGTGGTCTCAAGGCTCCACCCGCGGCAACAGGAGGTCTCATGGCGTCTGCCAGTGGCGAAAACCTGGGAGGATTTAGTACGGCCCAATTGGCGGCCGAATTGGAGAAACGAGCCCAGTCCGAATTGCAATCTCGCACCAGTGTGGAAAATTTCTTGGGGTCTGCTGCCGAACTCCAGGCACGAGCCAGTGCGGAAACTCTCTTGCAGAATCCGTTTGGAGGAACCAACAGCCAGTCGGGATCGCGCAGCAATATATTTGGTGCCGGTTCTCGCAACAATTTATTGAATGCGGCGGGATCGAGGAGCAATCTGCTCAATGCGGCCCGAAATTCGTTCCATCGAGGAGGAGGAACTTCCGCTTCCAATTTGTTGAATGCGGCTCTACAAAAGAATTCGACCAGCAATTTGCTCAATGCGGCCCGGAATTCCTTTCATAAGAATTCCACCAGCAATTTACTGAGCTCTGCATTTGGTAGAGGGGGCGCATCTGCCAGTAACTTGCTCCAGAATGCGTCCTTTGCCAAGAAAATGTCGACCAGCAACTTGTTGAATGCCATGGCCAGCAGTGGAGGACTGGCCGGTTTGCGAGCCAAAAATTCCACCAGCAATTTGTTGAATGCCGCCAGGGCTGCGGGTCGGAGTGGTGGTGGAGGATCATCGTCTGCGGCAGCGGCAGGATTAAGGTCTCTCCTGGCATCCCGTGCATCGGCGGGCGATGCCGCCGAAGGTCTTAAATCGGGTAGTTCTCTCGCGGACCTCCTAAAACGCCATGGCAGTGGCGTGGATCTCATGAGTGGTGCATCTGCTGGTGGGAACTGGACTCGGACCGGATCTGGAATTGGACTGGCTGGTGCTGCTGGAGGATCGCGTTCGAACCTATCTAGCCTGAGGTTGAGGGAAATGTTGAAAAATGGAGGAGACCCTGGTGCGGCTGCATCCACCTCTTCCGTCTTTTCCAATGCTTCCTTTGGTGGTGCCAAGTCTTCCAGTAGTCGCTTGGAATTGGCGGCATTGCTGCAGAAGAAGGGATTGTCATCAGCTGCAGCGTTGGCGGCTGTGGCCGGTGATGAAGAAGCCTCTGCCAAGAAAGCGGCTGCTGCTGCCTTGCTGGATAAGGAAGCACTAGTCGCAGAATTGGCCGAAAAGGAAGCCATGATTCAGCAATTGAGGCGTACTGGTTCTGCTTCAGGATTTGACAATGCTGCAGGGAACAGTGCAATCGAGGAATACCTGCTGAAGCAAAAGCTGGCGGGAGGATCAGGAGCAGCTGATGGAGCGGCTGCGTCTGTCTCGGCCGCGGAGACACCTGATCAAGCAGAGTTTAGGCACATGTTGGAATTGAAGAGGAAGTTTCTTTCCCAGGATGCTGTGGCAGATGCAGAGCGTGCCGCGAAGCGCCGTCGAGATCCAGATGGCATTTAAACGAGCCAAGTGATGACACACGGCGTCGAGTGAGGTGAAGACATTACACATACATAGTGAGTCAAATGAAAAATGACAACCGGACGGCACCAGGAACGGAGAAGACGGCAGCGGGGCAGAAGTATTCATATTAATAAAAACACTCTTGAGTTAGGATGAAGCGAATGCAAATAGGTGTGGGAGGCTGTCAGTCGAAGACTGAACCACTCGTTGTCTCCTGCATCTCATGTCGCTTTCTACACCGCAACTATGTAGGAAACGGTATCGTGCACTTGTGTTGCAACTGATCGATGGATGGTACGGGAATGCCTGACACTCCCGTACGACTCTCGTCGCATCAGCATATTATGTTGCTCAACAGCCAACTTCACATACACAGACTCAGCCATGCACGGTATCCATCAGGTTCGCCCCAAAACGGTGGGTTCTTCTATCCAGTTGTGGAAGGCCTTGCTGGTGCCAATCTCCGAGCCGTACCAGGACCAAAGCCGGAATGAGCCTCGTCTATCCGAAACCCATCAAACTCCCAATCTTTTACGTTCTGGTATGGTACTGGAGCTTCTTCAATTGAACCTGGGGAGGTACGTGATGGTTTCCCCCCGACCTCTCACTTCATCCAGACTCTTTTTGCCCAGTACTGCCTGCAGTGTAGAAGCCAGTACCGTACCGTACCGTACCGGTAGGCGCTTGCTTCCTTCGCAGATTTGCCGGTGCAGGCTACGGTAGTAATCATTCACAACTCATTTCCCGGCTACTGGTTGCCCCTGCTCAAATGACAAGAAGAGGAACACGGTTGCTTCCTTTGCAGGCTGATATTCATTCACAACTCATTACGGTTACCACTGCTCCCAAGGATGCACCAAACACTCCTCTTCGTCCAAATAGTTATCACTTGTGAGGAACCAGCTATTACCCAGACCTATACATGAAAATGGAAACCTAGCTAGCTGGTACCATAGTGCGGACCCAGTGCTTCCGGTCTCCTAGCTATTTAAGCCAGCGGAGCTGTGTAACCTCGGCAGAAAGGTTTCAGTGCAGAAGCAGATACCCTAGCTAACTAGAAGCAGACACCTCTAGTGCTTACCGGTAGCTAGTGCTTAACTTGTGCTTAGCTAGCTAGAAGCAAATCCCCCCTAGCTAGAAGCAGATTCACATAGCAAGCTAGAAGCAGACACCCCTAGCTAGCTAGAATACTAGTTATATAGCTTTCGCTGGCTTTAGAGTTTTTCCTGGTAGAAGCAGATCCCCCTACTAGGATGGATGTAAATTGCTTTAGCTGGTTTGCACCATGCTAGCTAGGATACTTACTTAGTTTTTGCTGACTTATTTGTATTCTAACCCTACCCTTATACCTGCAGGGACCACCGTAGCAGGAAAAACAATTAAAGGGGTTGAGGGCTCTGGCAGCAAGACTGCCGAGGTTTAGAGTACTAGTTCCGTCCATTTCCCTAAAAAAACCTTTTTAGCCTTATCCCTATTGGATCGGTATACTCATTTTTGTGGCGCCCACCATCCTCAAGCCAAAAGCTAAAGCAACAGCCAAAAGTCGACCTCCATGCTCCAGGAGCGTGGGTATACATAGCAGACAACAACCATGTACGGCGGCTTGTTTGGTGATCTTCCTGCAGCCAAGAACAAGAAGGAGACCGACGAAGACAAGGATTCGACGGTAGTAGCCGTGAAAAAGGCAGAGGCACCAGCGACAGCTGTTTCCGATCCCAACCACAAAAAGAAGGATGCTCCAAAATCGGTCGCTCAAGACATTGGTGCGGCAGGAACGGCAGTGGCCTTTGTCCCCACGCACATTGGCAGGAAACGGATTGCGCCAGTCGTGATCAAGAAAAAGGTAGCTCCATCGTCTCTTCGTCCCGCCGTCGTGGATTCATCAAGAGATGGCCACAAGGTGGAGCCGCTACAACCATCACACCAGCAAGAGGTATCACAACCACACCACTCAGGAGTACATGTAGTAGTAGCACAAGAACCAGAAGAAATTCGCCGGTTGCACGAAAATGTGACGGATCCGTACGATCCTTACGTCCCCAACGATTTGTTACAGTATTGGGAACGCAAGGCAGCGGAACGGGAACGTCAAGAAATGGAGCGTGAAGCAATGGAAACCATGGAACGACAACGAGCCATGCAGCAACAAATTGACGCCGAACGCAAAGAAATGCTAGCATCGGGAAATACCAGTGCCATGGTTCAACAGCAGCAACAATTGATGGGACGTGGCAGAGGAAGAGGAGGGGTATCCAATCTGCCAGCGTGGTTGGTCAAAAAGCAAGAGGAAGAATCCAAACGAAAAAGTGAGGGTGGTGTCTAACTATTTAGTCTATACAATAGCAAGTGTGGAGGAACGGAATTTTGGCATAGATGATTTTTTCAGGAAGAATGGCAGCATGACTGCTGGGTCTAGATAGAGTAATCAAGTGCTGGATACGGCCAAAATGTCAAATTACAGCCGGTTGTGCACGCAGCAACAAGTTGTGTTGCCTTTGGTCATCCGAAGCCAATGTACATTTTTGCTATCATTCTAGAGAATAGGAGATCTCTCATTCGGCCCAAAGTACTCGTAATATAACTCCTTTGAGATAGATGGTGCCAGAAATGCACCAGGTGTAACCAAGTCAACCAGAATCCCTCCGAACGCCGACAGCCAGTTGTGACTGGGACCAGGACGGATGGCTAGCCATGGCATTATTCAATGGGATGCCCTCCCAAGAGCTACAACTCGATCAGCGAGACCTTCCACTATGTGTAATAGCAAATCCCAATCCATCATAATAAAAATGAGGGATACTATCAGCCTTCCCAAGGCAACAGTCCCAAACTGATTGGCACACGAGAAATCTATTTGCAAAGCAATCATTTGTCCATCGTCCAACGAAACCAAGATGGATAGCCGCCTTGGGTGGCATCTAGCTAGCTACGGTAGTAGCTAGCTATGCTACATGACTTGTCCGTACCAGTAGCTTGGGCCAACAGCACTCAGGTGGTTGGAAGACACTACAACATGTCTAGCTAGTAGTCTAGTAGCACCGACATGTTCCATGTTCTACTACAAAGTTTCTATGGTACCGGTTTGACCAGTGGTCTCTCCCACAGTCTTTCATTAGTCGCGTAAGAAAATCCCATGACTGATTACTAAATCCCCCATTCATTTCCACGATCGATGCTTTAAAAAGCTTCCCTCCAAGGTCATTCACAAGCGTCTTTATGGGTCACCACTACTTAAGCCTCTGACGCGGTTCCTCATTCTCAACCACTTTCAAACTTCCAACAACCAGCAACATTCCAACCAACATCATTTCTTGTCATCATTTCTTCTTCTTCTTTGGTTGCTGTGGTTGTCTCCATCCTTGACTCCAACTACTAGCTAGTACTCCAACCATGACAACAACAACACCAACAACAACAACATTTGAAACGAAAGTGTACGATGTCACGTACAAGGGGGAACCGGGTCGACTGACATTGGCCAACAAGTTTTTCCACTATGAAGCCAACTTTATCGAAGCGACGATCAAATGCAGTTGGGCCCGTGTAGACCGGCGTCAATTGTCTCCTCCCGGAGCGGATAACTACTTGATCAAGCTAGTACTGGCATCTGGGAAAACGGCTGTTTTTGAAGTGGAAACATTGCCCATTTTGTTAAAGTTAGTCAAAGATGTCAAGGCACGCATGGAAGCCAACAAGCCCAAAGAAGACAGTGAAGAGCAAGCAAAAAAGCCCGAAGCATTCCAAGACGAAGAGGAGACGAAACGACAAAAGAAAAAGAATCGGTTTTCCGTCAATACCGAGTACATTTCCATGAAAGACTTGAGCAAAGATCCCAGTACCGAGAACTCTACGGAAGGTCCCGACAATAATGATGTTGAACAGGGCAAGCAACCAGACGACAAGGACAATAAGGACAATAAGGACAAAATGAAGGACGCGAGTCATCGACGATCCCAACTACGCCGTTCCAATCGCGCCAATAGTCGCCGTCGAAACTCTTCCAAAGGACCGCACCCACCCGTCCTCGCAGGACAAGACCCCTATTTGAGTCAAGCCCACGACAAACGCGACGATTCACGACGGACCATTTGCTACTGTCCCTGGGATTCCGTTTGGTGTTGGATGTGTCTGTGTGTGTTTCTCGCGTTGGTCGTCACCATTATTGTACTCGTGGTCCTCTTTGTCATTCCGAATGACAATAACAATAACAACAATCCGTGGATCCGCAACTATCAACCCAAACAAGGACCCCTCTGTAAAGACGTCACGGACGATTTGTCCAAGTGTCCTCCTGACGATGGTATGGAATATCGCTATGGCATTCGATCGGTCGAATACAATTGGGGACCCGACAATGTGCGGTTGGAATATGCCATTAGCGATTATATACTCGATACGAGTATGGACTTTTTCGTCATGGACGGCGTCAATTGTCGCGGCAGTGACGATAAAAATGTCCCGAAAGAAACGCCATGGTTAAAATTTCAACTCGTCGATGGCGCACCGGAAGATGGCGGGCCCAATGTCTACAATGAAGGACGAGGGACACGACAATTTGATATTGATATTGATTTGCTGGCGTCCAGCAATCAACTCGCCACGGCACCCTTTTATTTTCCCAATACGGCAGGAGACAACAAGGCGTTTTTACGATTGTGTGTCAATTTTCAAGTCTTTTACAATCGATTAGAGGGATTTACAGAACGAAAAGAGGTATGTAATATCAACCGAAACAGCAGCAAGGTGGTTTGTCAACAAGTTCACGGATCTTACAATCAATCATTGCATTTCCTCGTCTCGTTGCTGCAGGTCAACTACATTGAAAATGCTCTCGAGTTGAACATGGACGTTTCCAATCCCCTTCCCGTCATTACAGACGTACTCGTCAAAACTGTCACTAGGCCATCCTATTAGTTAGATCGATGCAACAACAACAATAAGAAGACGAGTTCAGGGGCTACTAGCTAGAGACTAGAGACACGCCGTCTCTGCGCAAGGTTTTTGGAATTGGCGCACCGCTGCCGCAAATTCAGAAAGGAGCATCCAGGCTTTTGCCACCGAAACCTTCGTTGACGCCACCAATGCTTGGTTCGCCGGCCGCCCATCAACCTGTCAGATTCGATTCCCCCGTTCTGTTTCCTCCAGCTAGACGCGGGGCTTGCAAGCGAGTGATCATGAGCGAAACCCATCACCGGAATCGGTGCTCGTGAAGCTTGCTCTCTCCGAGAACGCGGGAGAGAGCATTTCTTCCAAATCAATAAATGAAACAGGGCTCCACCCGGAGCAATACCGGGACGACTGTGCGGGTACAGACAACTCAGATGAGCCAAGTATGGGTATACACGACAGCAAGACTTGACAGTACAACCGATCCGGCGAACAGAAAGTCGCTCGCTACGGCCAGCTGTCATACTCACTATAGGCCTGTCTAGTATTAGGACTTGTTGCTTCAGCTTAGCTACACCCTCACAGCGGCATCGTAGCATGAGGCAGTTGCACTGCAATTCGTTCTACTGCTTGGTACAATCATCCGTACCTCGTACACAACACCAGTTACAGCAAGAGCATTGGTGTGGAGGTACTGTGTCGTCGTTGGAGCTCACGGCACAGTCGGCATTGAAATAGCGCAAAAAACCTCGGCTAGAAGTGGAAGAACGAAGCGAGCACACTTCGTCGGGGACACTACCCGAAAACAAATTGGCATTCAAATACAACAAGGACAAGGAGTTGGTCAACCGTGCCAACTCGGTCGGGACCACACCGGTCATTTCATTATGATCCAATGCCAATATTTGGAGTTGTTGGAGATTTCCCACCAGCGAGCTCAGTGTCCCCGAAATGCGATTGCGACTCAACTCGACGCGAGACAGATGTGAGGATGGAAAATTGTTGTAGAATCCATCTGGCAGGGATCCATTCAAGGTGTTTTCCTCCAATCGAAGCTCCCGCAATTGCGGTGCTGCACCCAATTCGGCCACGACCGATCCCGACAAGGCATTGTTTTGGAGGTACAGTTCGGTCAAGGCATTCATTTGACCCAGGGTCGTGGGCAGATGTCCCGTCAGTCCATTGGATTCCAGTCGCAAACTGGTGAGACGACTGAGTGAGGCAATGCTTTCGGGCAAACGCCCCGTCCACTGATTGTGGGATAGCCAGAGCGTGGTCAACTCGGGCCATGCCAAGTATTCTTCGTTCGAGAGGAAGTTTCCCGTCAGATTGCCAAAGGTCAATTTCAACGTATCCAGACGCGACAGCTTGGCCCAAGCGGTGGGAATGTCTCACTGCAACTCATTGCCCATGGCGGAAAACACCATGAGTTGCGTCAATTCGCCCACTTCCGGCGGAAGCCTTCCCACCAGACCCGGACCGGGAATGTCGATAAACGCAAAGGAGTAAATGAGACCATTTTGACTATCGCAAGTCACAAAGGCCCAGTCGCATTCGTCGTGGTCGTGGCTCAACCAATTCGAACGTTGTGTCCAACCTGGGCCATTCAAGGAGTAGTAGAGGATGACCAAAACGTAGCGCTGAATGAATTTGGACATTTCGTTTTGGTTTATAATTGGTAGTGTTGTTGTTTTGGCCCATGTCGTTGACTGTGCGTCGTCCTCGTCCATGTCCATGAGGAGTTCGTAGGCCAAAAAGAGAGCTGCCTGGAATTGAGGCGATGCCGGGTCTCGGAACGGTTCTTCGCCAGAAACGGGGACGAACAAGGGCAAGAGCGAATCAGTAATGAACTGAGTCACTTGAACATTGATGGATGGGAGTTGTGAGGAAGAGGGGGCTTGCGAAAAAGAGGGGAATTGTGAAGGAGTTGTGGTTGTGGTAGGGCGGGTGGTAGGACTCTCTGTTGTCTTTGTTGTCGCCCTGGTGTTATTAGTCTGCAGATCATCTTTGCCGTTGCGTGTTGGTGAAACTTGGAGATTCTCAGGAAATGTTGGCGTCATTGAAGGTCTTGTCGCCGGTGCCTGTAGTAGTAGACTAGGAGAGGGCGTGACGGAATCATTGCCTTCAACTTGATGATTGCCACTTGTTTCTTCTTGGGCTCTCTGTGAAACAGCAACTGATACGGACACCGCCACCACCACTATGGCTACTACGACTGAAGAAGCAATCACAATAAGGAGGCGTCGGCTGAGAGTCAAGGCCATGGTCAAATCGATGGCTGAGGGAGAAGCACGGCATGGCCAATGCGTCGAAATGGCGAAATGGGCAATGGTCGATGCGTTGAAATGCCAGCAGAGCTGTTTGCTTTTGCTTGGAGGAAGAAGATGGAGGCCGGTACAGTATCGTACGTAATACCGGACCCTTGCTATCTCACGACGAGGAGTTGCATTCACCGAAGTCAACAATGACGACTAACTATGGAAGATAAATGAGTCGAGTCAGCACGGCAGGTGATGCAACTGCTTTTCTCAACAACCCTCTAGCTAGAATATTCTGGCTCGATCGTTACTAACAAGGACAGTCACAGCCACAAAGCAAATCTGTGCAGTCAAAAGATGTTCCAAGGGCTCCCACACAATCTTCAAAGAAGCTGATGGATACGCACACACCATCCACAATACAGAGTGATTCTGGTATCACACCAGAGAGCAAAGGGTTTCCCTCAACTTGGAGAGTATAGAGGGACGGCTGAAGGGAAGCCAACTCCTGTGGCATAGTTCCGCTAAGAAAATTGTTTGCAACAGAAAGCCAGCCAAGGGATGTCAAGAATCCAAACTCCGAAGGGATTCCACCGGTCAAGTCATTTTCTCCGAGGCCAAGAGTTTCCAAGTTCGACAGGTTAGAGAGCTCACTGGGAATTGTACCGGAAAGTTGGTTTGACTCCAGTCCCAGAGAACACAGTGACAGCAGGCCCAGCTCAGTTGGAATCGTACCGGTAAGTGCACCCCATCTGAAATCCACAATGAAAGATGATGCTAGCAGGCCAAGCTCAGTGGGCAGAGTCCCTTGCAGTTGATTGCCTCCTAGCGACAAGATCCCAAGTTTTGAAAGGGATCCGAGCTCGCTTGGGATCTTTCCGGAAAGGTTGTTTTTCACAAAAACCAACCACTCCAAGGATTTGGCTTGGCCAACTTCTGTGGGCATTGTCCCTTGATCAAGGCGATGACAGAGAATAGAAAAGAAAGAACAAGGAAGTCAGAGGTCAACTGGAATCCCTGAGCCTTGGAAGAGACATACCAGAGAAATCACAATCGTCCATAACTATCCACCTCAGCTTTGGTAAAGTGCCAATGATTGAGGGGATTGTGCCTCACAACCTCTCATTTCGGCCAAGCGCAAGACTATCAAGATTGCCAAGTTGCCAGATTTCATGAGGGAGAAATCCTTCCAAGTTGTTATCGTATAGAGCAATGATTTCCAAAAGTGATAAATCACCCATTTCCTTTGGTAGAGACCCCGACAGCCCAGCGGAGAAAACGGCAAGCCCCTGTAACTGGCTTAGCTTCCCAATATGGCTGGAAATCGTGTTGCGAAGAGAATTCAGACCAAAAGAGAGCGCTTGGAGGGAAGTTAAACTATAAAGTTCCTCCGGCAGAGGACCCTCAAGGTCGTTCTGATCCAGCCACAAATGAAGATAGCGCCCTTGCTTGTCACATTGGCTGTCAGGTAGAGGCTCCAAGAAGCCTGATAGGAAGCCAGGGTATATCTCTTGTAGAGTTGTCTTCATGGCAAATTCTTGTTTTTGAAACCATACACATTCATGTAGATTGTGGTTTCCCCACCCTGTGTTGTTGAACCACTGTGTGGGACCGGCAGTGGCATAGAATACGGTCATTACAGCATGCCTCTGGACAATCCTCCACTCTGGGTATTCGTAGACAGATGGATCCTTCAGAAGCCAATCAAAGGCTTTGTATTGTGCCGAATTCCTGTCTTCCATTGCCTTGATTGTGTGGTCTGGGAGCAAGGACAAAAGGAACGATTCCAGTGAGGTTGGGCCCAAAGTTGGTGCTGCTGTTGGTGCAGTTGGTGTAGCATGTATGGTCACTTCGGGCTTTGGTCTCAGTCCAACTCCTAGACTGACGGCAATGATAAAAGTTGCGCAAAAAATGATAGCATAGCCTACTCTTCGGCAATGTCTCTCCTTTTTCTCTCTGTCACATTGATGTTCCAATACTTCATCATCAACTTGCTTGGCTTCATATGAACATGCTGGATTCAGTAATGGCCCTAGCTTCAACCAGTCCTTGGTCACTGGTGGCATTTTGAATTTGGAGAGTATCGGGGGTTGGTGGAAGAACAACCTCAGGATCATTTTCCGCAGAATGTTGGTTGTCGCTGCGGCATCAGTTCCAACAAGCCCAAAATCAAGTTCGGATACACGCCGCATGTTTTCGCCCATGTAGGCTCCAGGTCGGCTTGGCTGGTTGTTGATCCTGCCTTGATGTGCCACTGAAGGTGAGGTGGGGATTGGCGCAATTCCACCCACTAAATCCTCCATTAAAGCTTGGCGATTGGAAGTTGCATTTTCTGGTTGGTTGGGGTCACGGAAAATTTCTTGAGAAGTATCGTTCTCCTGTGTGCCAGTAGTATTATTGTCATGGGCAGAATTGTTCCTTTGAGGAGGAACAATTGCCCCACATTTAGTTATTGTGACATCTGTAGACTCTCGTAATGGATCAGCTTCTTTTCTTTGCTTGCCAAGCCCACGAGGCAATGACGCAGAAGAACGAGCACCAGTTGTGGCGCTAGAGGTAGCACTTGCAGCCACATGATATACTCCATGTTGAATAGGAGCAACCACCGTGGCATTCTTGCTGGTGATGGGTTCAGGGTTGAGATTGCCTCCAAGAGGAACGGTGGCAGAGGCCCCAGTTGTGGAATTCCCAGCACTGCCTCGAGCAGCAGCCTTGGCTGCCCTTTCTTCAGCAGATCTCCTGAGACCACGACTTACTGTTGTTGTAGGTGCAGGCTTGGTCCTGGCGTCGCTCGATGTACTGGCCTCCTTGGCGTCCTTTTGCTGTTGTTGACTCCTCCGCAAGACCGCTCCGGGAATGCTTGTATTGATGTTATTACTAGCCATGTTGGCATTTGCTGCATTTTCTTGGGGAAATCGTCTTGGGCCACTGTTCAAACTTGCAGTAGGCAAAGTCAATGCAGCAGGGACAGGCGTGGAACTCCCAGGACTGAATGGATTCAACCCAGTCGTTTTAAAAGGAATTTCCTGTGGCCCACGGACGGGTTGCCCCATGGCACCATTGCTGGTACTGGTATTTGTATCACCACGAGAAGTAGTAGGTGTGGTGGAAATAGCGTCGTCCATAGGAACTCCAGCACTTTGAGTGATGGTTCTAGTGGATGTGACAGTTCCATAGTCTACCTCGTTGGGCGAAGTACACGCCTCTGTGCCCTCGTCTGTGTCAAGATTGGCTGCGTCGGTGGCCTCGTCGGTACTAGTAGTAGCCTCTTCGGTAGCCTCGTCGGTAGCCTGATCTTGAGCGGATTTCTTTTGGTCGTTCATGGCTCGGCAATAGCGGTCAATACTGCCGTTGGTTGTTGCTTGGTTGGCGATGGGGGTATGCAATGTCGCTCTTTGTTGATCTGAGAAAATAGCATGTCTTGGTCTCAAGAATGTTGCTTCTGTTGTTTGCGGTGATGGTTCATTTTTGATCCTCGCGACAGCGTTCCTTTTGGGGTCCGCGTGTACGGTATGGAGCTGCATATGGTATACTGGTAGGCTGCTGTCTACGTAGTTTGCGATTGGAGCTGTGTGAGTACATACCGTACTGTACCACATGTCATACGTTTTTCGTACCAGGTACTGTACCATTTCACGCCATACCAGTTACGGACTACCTAGTTACAGTCGTAGCTAGCTAGCTAGCTAGCTAGCTAGCTAGCTAGCTAGAGCTAGAGACTGTGATAAGGAGGTACAGTACCACCCGGTCTGTCCGTTTTTTTAGTCATGAGTTGGTTGAAACCCAAAATTACTCGAGAAAATCGCGAAACAACAAAACAACAAACGATTTCGATTGCTGCTGTTGGACTGGCTAGTGCTCTTGTCCTACTCAATTCTGACAGTAGCTACATTCAGTTAAATCTTCGAAAAGTAGTTGTTAAGAAGGAGTGACTTGGCTGGACAGTTGCAGGGGCTCCGGTCGATAGGTTCTCAGTAGCAGCAGACTTAGCGGTCGATTTTCGGCAGTTTTCAGAGTTAACACTGAACCAACAGTCTAAGCCCCAGCGACTGTCAACGACGGGACTCTTGTTTGTTATATTACAAGTACTCTTTGTATTGGTCAAAGCCTTAACAGAGGTCTTTATTCTACTCAACTAATCAGTCCAATTCAGCGATCGAAGTCGGTTTTTTGTTGTTGTTGTCGCGATTTTACTGGTTAATCCCAACTCATGACTAAAAGAGGGTGGTACCTCCTTAACCCGTACTAGTAGAGCCGACAATTAAAAGCACCAAGACCACCCCAATTGGGTCTTTGGCAACTCGATTGGCTGTGCCAGTTCAAGTTGACGCCTTTCCCCATGGTACTAGAGAAAGAAAAACAAACACTAAAGAGATCCGTTAAGGAGCGAGGGGGGCTAAGCTAGGCAGAGCAGTGGCTGCGGTGGTGGGTGGCTGTGGTGGTGGGCGTACGGGGAGAGCAATGAGGACGGGAGCAGGGTAAGGGGGGGTCAGGGGAGGGGGTGCATGGAGGAAAACGAGGAAGGAGAAGGGAGCAAAATTAGCGGAAGAGTGCAAGTGCACCGTCGGCATCCCAGAGAGAACGACGGTAGCTCATTGTGCCAGCAGGACACGAGAGCCACGCATGCAGAGGTGGCGGGCCCGAAGAATAGCTAGGCTGAGCCGAGCATTAACGTAGCCACGCACCACTGAGTCAGGGCGTTCCCACTTTGCAGCGAGCAAAGCGGAAATACGTTTGGCGAGTGCCTCAGCTTCGGCCCCAAGGAGACCATCAGCAGAGACAACAAACGGAGTAAAGTGGCGGCGTTGGGAAAGACAGGCGTCGAGATACTTGCATTTCTTGTCGCGTTCGCCATTGCGAAGGACCTTGTCAGGATCCTTGCGACAGTGAGAAGCAGCATCAAGATTGATGACACGAACATCAATTATGCCGTCAGTTCTGCGTTGCCAGAGGCCACGGATAAGGAGATCACCTCATTCCTCGGATGGGGTGAGAACTACAGGAGAGTCGCTGGAAGGCGAAGCATTCGTAGCTGCAGAGCGAGTAAGTTGGATACGGGGTTCGTCGCAACTGCAGATGGGATGAATGCCTTGGCAGCGAGATCACCGAGTTCATCACGTACCAGTACGCACATCGAGGGCATCCACCGTGCCACACCGCTGGGTGTCCAAACCAGTGAATCCATGTACTGGAGACAAATGATGCTTTGGCACTTTGGTCTTTGGTCCATGCCCAAGATACCAGGTAGCGTATACTGTATCAACTCAAAACTCTATCATAGATGAGCACCATTGCGTCGGTTGAAATGACTGATTGTCTCAACAAACCCCAATAATCTTACTAGCTAGTAGTTACAAGAGCAGTCACAACCACACAACAACTCTGTGCAGTCAAAGAACACACCTATGTGCTCTGGACATGAGTCAAAGCCATTACTAGTACAGGTGCCATTGACAGCACAAAGAGACTCTGGCATCATACCAGAGAGTGCAGAGTTCCTCTCAATTTGAAAGTAGTATAAGGATGCATGCAGGGCAGCCAGCTCAGTAGGTACAGTCCCACTAAGGAGATTGTTGTCCATGGTCAGCAAACCCAGAGATGTCAGAAGCCCAAACTCGGAAGGGATTTCTCCAGTGAAGCGGTTGCTGCCCAGAGTGAAATACTCCAGCTTGGAAAGGCCTGGGAGTAAACTGGGAATTGTACCAGAAAACTGATTTGAGTCAAGTTCCAGTTCCAGAATCCGCAGAAAACCCAGCTCAGAAGGGAGTGTGCCTGTGAAGAAATTGTGGCTCAGGGTCACACGGTTGGCTGAAGTAAGAAGACCAAGTTGACTAGGCAGAGTTCCCTGGAGAAGATTTTCCAACACGGAAAAAATCCGAAGCTTTGATAGGGATCCAATCTCACTTGGGAGCATGCCGGACAATTGAGATCTCGACAAAAGAAGAAACTCTAGGGATTTGGCTTGGCCAAGCTCTGTAGGAATGGTACCTAAAAGAAGATAGATAATGGACAAAGGCATGTGAGCAGTCAACCCAAAAAGCTAGGATCAACACGTGTTTTGATTGAGACTGACCAGAGTTTCCACAGTCTTCTAGTACTAGCCACCTCAGCTTTGAGAAAGTGCCAACAATGGATGGTATTTTGCCTCCATGTAGCTTCTTGTTGCGGCCAATTGCAAGGGTATCTAGGTTGCTAAGTTGCCAGATTTCATCTGGAATTGATCCTTCCAGTTTGTTGTCATTAAAGCCAATATAATGCAATGCTGACATAGAACCAATTTCTTTTGGTATTGATCCAGAAAGATCTGTCGATAACATGGCAATCCCCTGCAACTGACTTAGCTTCCCAATTCTGCTAGACAATGAGCCAAAAAGATGATTGTAACTGGTTGAAAGCGTTTGGAGTGAGGTCAAGCTGTAAAGTTCCTCGGGTAGAGAACCTACAAGATTGTTCTGATCCAGCCACAGATGCTGGTAGAGCCCTTCCTTGTCACATTGGCTCTCTGGTAGTGGCTCCAAAAAGCCTGTTAGGAAACCGGGGTACAACATTCGTATGAATGACTTGAGAGCAAATTCTTGATTCTGAAACCATAGACATTCATGTAGATCGTAGCTTCCCCATCCTGTGCTGTTGAACCATTGTGTTGGGCCTGCAGTTGAATAAAAGATGGTCATCAGAGCATGCCTTTGAAGAATCCGCCTCTTTGGGTAGTCATAGACGAAGGGATCCTCTAGAAGCCATTGAAACGCGCGGTACTGTGCTGAATCCTTGTCTTCTACAGCCCTGGCAGTGAGGTCTGGGAACAAGGACGATATGAGTGATTCCAGTGAGGTTGGGGCCATTGATGGAAGTACAGTTGTGTAGTTAGTTGAATCCAATTGAACTGTCTCTCCAGGAAGCAAAACAATCAAAAGCACAATCCCTCCTATGAATGCAAGCCCCGCAAACGTGCTAATGGCAACCAAAGGATTTTCCTTTTGTTCTCCTGCGGTGCTACTTGTTCCCGATGGTCTGGCCTGAGGAAGACTGTGGGGGTCCACCTCCTCAACAGACCTAGCAATTGCTAGCACTGTTTGTCCGGAGGAGTGAATCCTTCTGTGGTCATGGTTGCCATCCCAATCAAACCCATCCAGGTTGTTCGCATTTGCTTCCTCTGCTGTCCTGAAACTGCCATGTTGAAATGCGTATGCACCGGGTGTCAATTCCTGTGCTGCAGCAATGCTTCGTGGCATTGAGAAACTATCGTTGGGCTGTTGTCCTTCCAGTGTTTGCCAGTTGTGTGGGGTGTCATCTAAGCCGGCTTCCTTGGCAACAAGTGATGTAGAATCGATGATGTTGTTGTTGGTTTCACCGTCATTTTGAATTCCTGGCATTTTGCCGTCTTCTGCCTCCGGTATTGCGGTGATTTTCATGTTGCCTGTTGGTTTTGTGTGTTCATTTTCTTCCTTTGGGAGGAACGATAATACCAGCTGACTACCATTTCGTTGGGTGTCACTAAACCCAGATGACATGTTTGGATTATGGGGTTCCTCACCATGGATATCTCTGTCATCATCAGCAGTAACTTCAGCACTAACAGTATTGGTTCTAGTGGATGTGGTAGTTCCATTGGACTCCATGTCGCCCGAAGTACACGCCTCGGTTCCCTCATCCCCTATCATAGCCAGATTGGCTGTGTCAGTAGCTTCGGTAGCCTCATCTTGAGCCGATTTCGTTTCGTCGTTCATGGCTGGGGAATAATGGTTGACACTGCAGTCAATCGTTGTGAAGTACTTTATGGAACTAGAGCTTTCTAAAGATTGATGTAGCGTCCCTTTGCAATAGTACAGTACGGTACGAGCATTGGATTGGATCTTGATGAATCCGCCTCACATTTTTTCCTGGGTCTGGAAGACAGAATTGCATGGGTAGAGAGAGTAATTGTAAGGTCATTGTAATTTGAATACAAATGTTGTTTTACCTCATCTACTATTTTAACAAAAACGTCTTCCTGGCCCATCGCCGGCTTCCTTACTATGGTTCAGGAACCAGTACCGGAACAGTGTACTGGTCGATAACTTCCCGACAGCAGAGAACCCAATAGTTGGCGCGGTAAGTCCAAGGCGTACAGTACCAGTGTTTTTGGTGGAGCTCTTGCTGTACGTTGGTGGGTGTTGAATTGGGGATCTGCCATGGTGCTTTGTAGTGGCTTCTGCGGCATCCTAGTACTGGGACGACGAAAAAGTTGATGGTTTCTGTTACATGAAGAGGGTGCGGTTTTGGAAGCGTCGAGGCAACATACAAGCAGTATCTGATCGATTGGTATTTGGATGACACCGAAAAGATGGCGTACAGGATTCCTAGAAAGGCTGTACATTCGAGCGGTTCCGGAATAGGAAAGGCAACAAGGTGAAGGACTGTGTTGTCGAGATAGACTAGTGACAAAGATGTATCGGCTCGACTGTATCAACCGGAGAGAACTGGCGAGAGAGATAGAGGGAGTGAAGAAGGAATGGACCAAGTAGAACAAGGACTGTGTTTTATCAAATTTCGGATGTTAAAGCGGTCACCTTAGCAGCGTTTGTCGGCAGCTGGTTTGGGCTGATTGCATGGGCGTAAAGCATCAGTCAGAAACGCTATATTTCGAAGTATTCCATCATCGGGATGACCGCTCGAATGAATTCCAACTATCTTGCCATAATCTGTTGGATCGACACCGTCCGGTTGATCTCTGTCGAGCAAGAACAAAGCACCGCCGGAACAAGTTTCGATGGTATTGATGTCGTGTTAGAAGTATGGCGGGTCAGCGTATAATTCTTTAATTTCGCCTGTATGAATCACAGTGTCATGTTTGCGTCCAAACATATTTTCGTCCGCCCCCCCGACCGCAGGAGGGGTTACGGGTTGCTCTGCATTGAAGACCGCAATACCAATTTTGGCCCCACTGGGAGGCACCCTGCTAGCCACCTGAAACATTTTGGATTTTCCGATAAATTTTGGAAGAAGTGCACAAATCCAATCCGTAATCGCTTGCAATTGTGCAGCCGGAAAGGTTCATTTTCGGTATTTTATCACGCAAGACTTCTTCAAAGCTGGCGACGTAAGGGGTACCTTTAATAAGGATGTGGGCTTTGTCAAATTTCCGAAAAATTCCCTCGGTGGTTTCGGTGGTGACTTTGTGTTTGGCGGTCCACATTCGACACAGACTCCTCTGGCTTGTCACCGTCTCATCCAGCAACTTTCCTTCTTCAATCAGCGCAACTTGGCCGTAGTATATTGCTTCTGCTGCAAGCAGCGATTCATCCTCATCTCCTTCGTCCCACTCAGTGTAGCTCATGCGCAGAGCAAATGCCTTTGCAGTCACCTTGGCTGCCAGATCGTCGGATATGGCCGAGGTGTCGTCGATCCAAGCAGCACCGCAGGCAACCAGCTTATTCTTCCCAACTTGACACACCTTTTCTGGAATCCAACTTTTTGTCTTGGATCCTGATCTGCTAGTAGAATGCGAGGAATGAGATCGCTGCCCGGGTGACGGCGCCATGTTTCCTGTAATGCTGAAACATGTCGAGATTGTATTGAAGAAGGAATGAACTTGGTTCTATTGCATGTGAATGCTTTGGTTCCTCTAGCTAGCATCCAATCAGAACCACCCCTTCCATCTGTTCCCGCCCCTTTTTTTTTCTATCCCTGCCCAGGTCTACCCAATTTTGTCTACCTTACCTCCCTTCCTCCCCCCTATCAATCCCCCTCCAGCCCCGAGCTCTTACGTGGTGATCTTTCCATTCGCGGCTTGTTTGAACGAGGTACTACAGCTATTATTGACGTACGTGTCACTGATTTGGACTGTTGCCTCTTACCGCAACAAAGATCCGTCAAAGTTTTAACCCACAAGAACGCGACAAAATTTCCAAATATAAAGACGCGTGCGAGTCCAATCGCGCTTCCTTCCACCCTTTTTTTTGTGTGGGCTTGCCCCCTCAAGCCAAGACTCTCTTACAACGCCTGCTTCTGCTACTGCCTCCAAAACTAATTTTCCTACTCTCAAATGATGTTCTTCATGCAGACCGTATCTCAATTGCCCTTGTGAAAGCTACCCATTTATGTCTCCGTGGATCCCGCAAAGCCAAACCCTTTGCCCCCCGTAATGGTCCTCAATTTCTTGCCCCTGATCCCACAGAACCTAGTCCTGAATTTCGCCTGTTCTTTGCTTAAGCCTGGCCCCGGCTGGCTTCCGTAGATAATTTCCCTACTCTAACACCCCTCTATATTGAAGAAGGATGGAGCAGTTCATTGCTTTCCTTGACGAGGCGGACCAACGACTGACGGAGGACGGACTTGTTCGTACACGTAGAGGTATTCTGGGGAGCAAGGGGCGCGCAGAAATTCCGTGCGAAGGCGCGCACGCGTACAGTCGTAGTACCTAAACACAAAGGAGCATCCATGACGTACAGTACGAGGTTGAAAGGTTGAGAGGTGGAGGGAGGATCGGAGACGAAAATGGGTGCGCGTTTGTTTTGGTTGGATCCAAGAAGAGAAAATCAAAAAAGAGAGAACTAGACACCGGATGACGGACAGACGGCCACCCCCTAAATCCGGCCTCCCATATCAAATCTTTCCCTCTATATCTCAGTATGTCCCTTCCTCTATTTCTCTCCCCTGTGAGGACCTCGAATTCAATCAATTTAGCCCAGTCCCAGAGGTTAAAGTACTACTTTAATTTGTCACCGTATCTTCGGTCCAAAAAAGGGAGTGGAGGACGCGAAATTTCCTAATTAACCATGTCAAAAAAGTAGGCATGCGCGCTTGAAAACCGTCGCACGCCTACTCTTGCCGCCACACTAGTACTGTTCCATTCGAATAATCATTCCTCCGTCCACGATAGTAGTCACCAACAATGGGATTTTGCCGCTGCTTTTGACACCAATGACAGAATCTAATAACAAGCCGTTCAGCGCGACGCAATGGTCTTTCATTCGCAAAGTCAGGTCAGAGATTGATAGAGATGGCCGGTCCTTTTTCGAAGATAATAACTGGCGACAAATCACACCAAGCACCGGCAGGTTTTGCTCTACGCTACTCGACCAAACGAAATCGAAGAATGTACCAATGCAATCTTTCTATGTCAGAGGAGTTGTTGTTTGGACACCACACCATCTATTCAAGAACCACACACCTCATTGTCCCTATTGCAAGAAGAATGATCAGGTTCACACATCCAATTCCAAGATTCGTTGGATCAACAATCCCAAGGTTGTTTATGGGTTATCTCGACACATGTACATGGACACGGTGCTTTATCCTTGCAGCCGCTGTAGGCGCCACTTTACTGGTTACAACAAGCAGTCCATGCAACTGGATGCAACTCTGTACAATTCCTTTTTTAATTTCTTTCTTGGTCATGGCTTTGCATGCGACGAAGAGTTGTACCGCGCTGTGGTGGAGGACTCAACGACACAGTCTACGGCAGAAATCGCGAAGCGATTGAAGAAGATGGCATATTCAGCTTACTACGATGACTACTTGCTCTATCTATCTGCCATCGGATTGGACAAAATCAGACCAGCAAAGAAGGCTCACACTTTGGATTCTATGGTAACCCGAACAGGTGCACAAGATCCCCAGCTCACACAACTGCAACGGGCAAGACACGATAAACAGAGAGAAGTCAACCATGCAAAGCTACGTGAGTCTGGTGCTAGGAACAAGGTAGAAAATGATTTGGAATTCAAGTTATTACTGAAGCCAAAGAAAGACAGGAACGTCCACGGACTGAAGAACGTTTTGCCAGGTCTTGGCCCTGCCAAGCTGAGACGTTTGATGGATAATGGAATTTGTACTCTTCATGAATTGTTGGGTGCAGAGGAGGGTAGCGGTGGAATACCGACTCATTTATTGTACCAGTGGCAAGCTTGGGGAACGGATTATTTGGAAAGCCTTCAGTCGAAGCTCGAAACCGCTGAAGATGACCGTATTTTCGCTGAGCTTGAATTGGATGCTGCCATCAATGGTTTACAGGAGTACATGGCTACTGCCGCTCCTTATGGTGGCAATGCTCCCCCTCCAGAGCAAGAACAAGAAAGTCTTCCCATGTTTTCTTCATTTGCCGACAAGAAGGGGTACTCCGGCAAGCACCTGAGCAAGCATCGAATTGACTGCATCGTAACAACAGTGTTTCAGCATAGGAAGAAATTCCAGGAGGCAAAGATGCAGGGACTGAATGCTGTCATTGCCAAGGTTGACTTCAATTACAAGATAGCCCAAAAGATCCGTGTGTGGACAAAGCAGGGCCAGAGCTTCTCTCCATTCAAGTGCATTGTGACCATTCAGAATGAAGATGGGATGACAATCTTTTGGAAAGCACTGCGCCACTCAGAGTCATTCAGTGAAATCAAGCCTGACTTGATCCGGTTGAGGAAACGACTGAATATCAACTTGAAAAAGAAGAAGTCCTCTGAGCAAGAGAAAGTGGCGAAAGAGTTGATGGGAGCTGCTTTTGATCCCTCCGTGCTGCCAGCAATTGCCGATGAAGATGCCGTCAAGCTTGTCTATGTTGATAATTGTTGCAATGTTTGCAGGATAGTGAAGGAGTGCTTCCCAAACGCGGAAGTGAAGCTTGATCCCTTTCACTGGTTGAAGAGATGGAATGATATAATGGCAGATCCAAGCAGCTCCCAAGCAGGTATTCTCCGGGGACTACTGAGCCGAGCCATGTTCAATGTCGAATCTGGGGAATTCCAACGTGCTAAGTCACATCTGGAGCAGAAACTTGGAAGGGAACCACTGGTAAAAGAAGTATTGAAAGAAGCCAATGCTGTCATCCCTGCTCCTGACATTTTGCGCAAGAACATCGAGGCTGTAATATTCTATGCACAAGCCAAAGATGCGGAGGTTGAGTCTCAATTGTCCACCACACCGGAACAGCAAAGAAGCACCACCAAGCCAAAGCGTTTCTTCAAGGTTTCGGCGAAGAACCGAGATGTCATTCAGAACCAAATGAAGCATGTCGACAAGGGATGCCTTTCAGATCCAGTGGGAATTAACCTGTTTCGAAGGAATCCAGTGACTGGAAAGGTTTATGTTGCTCGTGGAACCAACACAAATGAGAGGGACAATCTTGACCTCGCTCATCGAATTCTCAGGGCTGCACATATTGGTTAGTTCATGTTGGATCTTGTTTTGTTATCTATGTTCTTCACTCTCACATTATCTCTTTAATTCAAAAGGTATCCACAGAGGTGAACGTCTGCTTGGCAATTTCTTCGAAGAGAAGAACCAGAGAAAGGGTATACTCAGGCGTGGGGAAACCGACTACGGCACATACCACACAGAGAAGCTGTTGGTGTTGCGAAGCTATGCTAAAACAGTAGGGGTAACTGAGGAGCAGCTTCCATTTGGCGATGTCCCAGTTCCAGTTGTTACCACCACTGAGGAAAAAGAATTCATGGGCTTATGTTACCAGGTGGCAAGTACAACTCATGATGTGTCCAATCCTACAGACGACCGTTCCCGGTTTACAGATTTGACCACTGTGGACGATGACGAAGAAGTTCTTGCCGGTTATGAAAATGTTGCAGGGGCAACTAACCAAGATGAGATACGAGAAGAACAAGAGCGAGTATCTCGGCTGTTAAATGAAGCAGTTGGTGATGACGAGGATGTTGAGGTTTTCGCCACTGAAGAAGAGTACCTTGCGGCCACTGAGAATGAAAGGGCTTCCGCGGAAGAACGTAGACAACAAGAGGGCTTAGAAGAAGGCGACAACTCAGCCAACAACAGTGATCGAAGAAACCTCGCATTCATTGTCAGGGAATTAGAGCTTCTTTTCCCTTCTTCCAATGCTAATGAAACTACACTTGATGCCTTTAAGAGGTTGACTGAAGACAAGACGTGGATTCCTTTTCGCAAACCACACAGTGAGACAAGGGCGACACCAACCGAGACTGAGGAAGCAGCGTTATTTAATGAGTGGATTGTTCGCTACAACAGACATGCAAGCGCGGGTGCACGTTCCTTTAAGCAGTTGCAAGTTGACTGGAACATTGAGGTGGCTCGCCGGTTCAAGCTCTGGAGCAGGGGTGACACCACGATTGTGCAGATCCATCGCAAGAGCCAGATCCAATTACAGGAGTACTACGACCAATTGAAGGATTCACAAAGTCTTGAAACGATCGCTCCTCGAAAAGGCAATGATGAGCATCGAACCAACCTGGATAATCAACTCCGTGAAGCACGACAGCTGCTTCCACCGACCAACCCACCAGAAGCTGTTCGCCGCACTGCCTTTCATGGAGTAGGTACCACTCCCTTTGCCGTGCCAACAGTTTTGAATGCAGAAGTGGCTGCTGGCGCTTTGACTGCAGTGAGAGTTCAAAATGGACAACAAGCAGTTGCTGTGGTCAATGATGTGCAACACCGACTTGTACCTTTTCAGGTGACAAGGCATGTCACTCCTGTGCAAGCACCAAGACCACCTCCTAGAAGGATTTTCAGGAGCAGGATGTTCTGTAGCACTTGTGCTCACAGAAGAAGGGACCATGCAAGAGAAGAGAAAGCAGGAAAGAACTGTGTCAGAGATTGGTGTGGCCATTGCCATGAAAGGAAAGAGTTTCACAGCAGCAATGATGGCTTTGGCCTAACATGCTCTAAAACAAAGCATCCTACTTGCCCAAAAGAGGAGTGGTATCAGCTGTCACAGGTAAGTCACTACTATTGTTACTGTTGACACTTATTGGATAACAAACAACAACAATCTTACAGTTGCTGCTTCCTTCTTTTCTTTTCAGACATGAGACATATTCAATGCATGGAGTAGGCATAAATGCCATTGTGTGCAGTGAGAGAAGCCCTTTGGATAATGTACTGCTGGCTACTGATCACCATTCCACTCAAGTTGTGTTTGTGCTTGCTCCAGCACTGAGTATCAAACCAATGACTCCACTCTGTAAGTAAGAACTCTTTGGCTTCCCACTCCCACACACCAAACTGAGTATAGAGAGCATCCCTCATAAGTGGTCTAACTATCATTCCACACAACTCTTTCTTTGTCACAGGATCTCCTTCCTCCACTGTCAAAGCAAGCAGAGCAAGGACATCACTGTACCACTCAGAGCTCTGCCTCACTCCCCATCCAGTCATGGTCTCCAGAATCCAAGTCATATCAGGTGTCATGGGCACAGCTTTTTCTTCCATTATGAGTTGCTCTATCATGACACTGGGAAGGTACTTTACCTTTAGAACAAAGTACTGACTGTACCTGTTTGCCCTGTCAGTTTCATCCACCAACAAAACATACTTGAGTTCATAGCTATGCCTGGTCTTCCGAATCTCATTGAATGGGTAGCGAGTATTAATATCTAGCCAATGTTTAAATTCAGATCTAGCACTGTGCAACATGGTGATGTAGTAGCTTGCTGTAGTTGACTGTGTAGGAATCCAATGACTCGACTTCCGTACGGAGACCGAAATGTGAGGTGGTTTGATTGAGGTACGTCGCACCTCAGCGAATAAGTCTTCCGCGGCCTCCACAATTGACGGGAGTTAGGTGACAAAATTTGAATCAATTTGAATCCACTGTGAGGATTGTACTATCTTGACAATTTACTTAGCGAGGATTGGTCTTGTATGAAATTTCAGTACTAGCCTATTAAAACCTGGCCGGATTCTCACCCGAAAATGAAGCTGATCGATTTGAGCCATTCGGGAGTTGGGGAACAGTACCAGTGTTTTTGGCGGGGCTCTTGCTGTACATTGGTGTTGAATTGGGGATCTGCCATGGTGCTTTGTAGTGGCTTCTGCTGTCTACAGACCGGGGCCAAGCCCATGTCGCCATCCAAGGCCTTGGTCTGAAGGCATTCAGGCTTTTGCTCTGCCAGGAATTGGACCACTTCCAGTGGCGCTCCACGGAGGCACGCCATTTGAAAGGGCGTGTAGCCCTTCGAAGGATGGCGTACACCGATTTTTAATGCGGCTCCACATGCCGGTTGTCCTCTCCAATAGAGCTGGGATCTGTTCCACCAGCCAACGTATCACCTCCAGGGACGCCCTGGGGCACAAGCCATGTGCAGAGGCGTTTAGCCCCCGGAACGAAAGCAACCCCTTGCCCTCATGGCGGCAGGATATCGGTTGCTCAAAGGCCAAGTTGAACCAATTCCAAAGTAACCAATCCTCGCTCGGCGGCAGTTCCTTTGTTCGGGGGATACATGCAACGGCGTACAATCGTTCACACAGCTATCTTGAAAGGCTTCCGGCGAAGGACGTACCTCGCACAAGGCTCGATTTTTGCCGAGTGACCATCCATACCGGTAAGCCACTGTGCCCCAAGAGTATGCCTTGAACCTGTAGCAAACACCGGGACCAAGGCCACCGAGCTCATAGATTTCCTTCCAAGAGTTTGCAGAAATCTTCATCACTCCAGCTAGCTAGGTAGTACCGAGATCCTCGATGTTGCATCAAGTCCATGAATAATCCACCTACCGTAGTGGTGCCCTAGCCCGACCCAACTCCAGCTAGCTGGAGTGCTTCTGGACCCCAACAGGAATAACAAGAACAGTTCCGTCTGTCCACAGGTCTCCTCAATTGACTGGTTCGAAGTTTGAAGAGCAGCTGCCTTGAAGCATGATTTCTAAAGGAGGGGTAAACCAGTTTGAAATGAAACTTTTATTACCTCGGCAGGTAAACTGCCTGAGTTCTCAACCCCTTTAATGCTATTTCCTATTTCCTATTTCCTATATCATATTTCCTATTTCCTATTTCCTATTCCGGTGAAGCCAAAGTATAAGGATAGAGATAGTCATAAGCCAACAAAACTGAACATTGATGGTTCAATACAAGTTAGGGGTAGGAATATATTATTAATATTTAAGGTTAATGCAATCATCACAACAGCACAATAAGGCAGCAGGAGCTGTAAAGGTTAGAGTTACAATAAGGGAATGGCAGCTGGTAAATTATAGAGTAGCGGGCGGCAACACACGACGTAGTCGGGTGTTGTCGCCAGGGCTAGCTTGATAAAGAAGGTTGCAATGAGGGAATGAAAGATACCGGGCGGCAACACACAACGTAGTCGGGTGTTGTCGCCAGGGCTGGCTTGAAAGATGGGTGCAATCTCGAACATGATCCTCCTTCTTCTATCTGTCTTTCTGCCGAGGTATCGCAGCTCCCGCTGACTTAATACTCAATACACGAAGAAAGTAAGCAGAATGTTTGAACAGCTGTTGGGGTTCACCATGAAGATATTAATAGTACCAGTACCGGTACCTTTTGGGGTTCACCATAAAGGTACCGTTTCAACAACTTAATGCCTTCAATGCCGTACCGTACTTCTTCGGAACATCGAAGCAACCAAGGCACCAAGGCATCCTGAAATTTGAGACATGGTCGAGAACTGTCGTTCTGGCCGCCTCCAGTACTGTCTCGTACGGTAGGTACCGGTACCAAGAATGAAGTCCACCGTACCGCTGAAAATATTCCCGGAAATCTATTCACTCATTTCTTTTGACATCTTCTTCCTCCACAAACCACTGGTCTCATTTATTTGCTCACTTCTTCTTCCACAAATCAAGGTACGGTAGTGCTGTAGAGAGTTTTTTGTAAGTACGGCACCGCACGATGTCTGATCAGAAGCTATCAACCGACGTGGAGAGCGATCAGCGGGAGGTACTCTACGAAGATTCCGCGGCAATGGCATCAAACGACCCGACCAGCGGCTTGGAGGAGGAAGGAGGCACTTTGTATGTGGGCATGAAGCCGCCTAACAAGAAAGAGTGGTGGGGAACACGTGGGCACGAGCTCATCATCAACGAGCAAGCACTGAACCGATCCCTCATGGTCCTCCGCTTTGGCGTCTTTGCCGATGCGATCAATGCCACCATCCTCCAACCAAACTACCCTTTCATGGTAGGTTCCGCGCACATATTTCTTTCTTTGCGGTTGTCGTTGGTGTCACTCAATTATTCACTTATTTTACTTACCTGTGCTTGTCTCGAAAGGTTATCAAAGATGCCCACCCAGATTCCTTTGATAGCACAGCGCCATTTGACTTTAGTGCTGCCCAGTATTTTCTACCCATGTCTTCCTTGTTGGGCACTGCACTGGCATCAACAGTCATTGGATACCTCTCGGATAAACAGGGCCGCAAACCTTGGATCTTGGCATGCATGTAGGTACAACTACCGTTCGACTTCAAGGGGATGCCGGGCTCATTATCCGTGGATAGCCACTGTTTTGCCGTTCTGGTGTGACTTACGTTTTTTTGAAATACTTGTCCTTTTTCAAAGGTTCATGGGAGTGGCTGGGTCCATTGCCAAATACCTGCTGCGCAAGTCGTATTGGGGCTTTTGTGCCGCCAACTTTGTGAACGGTCTCTTTGGGGCCAGCTTGTAAGTGGGTTCTTGGCATGACGACAGTCTTGTCCTGCAAGGCCGCCTTTCTCATCTCAATCCCCATGCCTCTTGTTCAGGTCCGTAGCAATGGCATACGTTAGCGATGTCAAGCCTACTCGCGCGGAAAAGGACGCAGAGATTGGTAATATGGTCGCGTTCAATGTACGACTCTTGACTTTTGATTCGCCGTCAATGGTATGGCATCATTCCGTTCCTGACCTATTCACATTTGCTACTCTGAATGCTTGCGCTCGCAGATGATTGGAATGACGGGGGGAGGTATTTGTGCGATCCTCATGGGAACAAGCGGCCTCTTCACGCCTCTTTTCATTGGTGCTTCAATGAACCTTTTGGCGGGCTCACTGGCCTCCTTCTACTTGATTGAGCCCAAGGCAATGTTGCATTTCCTCACTTCTGATGACCCCATTCAAAAGGAATTGGAAGAGTTGGAAGATGCCCGTGCCCCCAAGGAAATGAACTGGAAACTTGTGGCCAATGTCCTTGCTGGTGCTTTGGCAGACAACTTTGGGTCTTCCGGAATGCTGCCCATTTGTCTATCACCATTGGCCTTCACTGAGTTCTACCAAAGCTTTATTGATAAGAAAGCAACACCTGTCATGACTCAAGAAGCATACAAGTGGCTTAGTGTTTCGGTAGCAATGTGTGTCATTCCTGGAGCCGCCCTCTCCCAAGGCGTGTTCAACAAAATCGGTCCGGCAGGTGGCTGTGTCATGGGGAATGCTTTGACTGGAGTTGCAACAATTGCCTTGCTACTCATTGCTACGATTGAACCTGCAACAACAGCAACCTATGCCGTGTTCTTCACGGTTTTGTATGTTGCTTTTCCAATGACTGTAATCAGTCAGCTGTCAACTGGCCCAATGCTGGATGCATTGTCACCAACGGACAAGCGTGGATTCACTCAAGGCCTAAATGTTGCAGCCATGTCGTTTGCCAGTTCAATGAGTCCCTTTATTTTGGGATTGCTATCCGACAGCATTGGCACAGAAACCACAATTTGGATCTGTGTAGGAATCAGCTTCTTTGCAGCATTGGTCAATCTGCCACTAGTCTTTGCCAAGAGTCTGAAACGTGCACCACCGCTTGCACCGGACTTTGCTAGAGCGCTCAAGGGAGAAGACACTGAGCTGGTGGAACGTGCCCTTCGTGGTGAGTGGATCCCTCTAGAGGCACTTGAGCGAATCAACCAGGAAAGAATGGATACAGGCCGTCACTTTCTCGTGCAACCAATCCGAAGCTACGAAGAGGACAAGAAAGACTTGGTCCTGTTGCGCCAGCAGGCTCTGGCTGACTTTGAGTATCAGAGAAACAACACCGCCACATGGCTACGAGAACTGGACACGCTGGAAAAGAGACAAGAAGTGCTGGAAAAGGTCAACAATTCGCGTCTCCCAGAGGAAGAACGCCTCGAAAACAAGGAGAAGCTTGGTGAATGGTTTACGGACTATCTCGAAGGAAGCGGTTACCGCTTGGATGACGCTCCTCTTCTTTGGAAGCAACTGTTTATGAAAGCTTTCCCTCCTCTAATCAGAGGAGACGAGAGCGAAGTCACACCCGAGAACTTTGAAACTACCATTGTGAGCTATTCCAAGATGCTCTCCAAATACCTGGCCGAGAAGGACCGACCTGGTTTCAATCAAGCATTTTCTAGGCGCTTTGGCCAGGGAGCAGCCGCTTTCGGTGGCGGTGCCCGCTATAGTGCATTGTCAAGCGGGCCTGGGGCGGCGAATGCGTCCTTGAAGTATCGTGGTTCCACCACTTCCTGCTAAGAAGTGAGGAATCGTTTGAGACCCTCCAGGCATCATGAGTAGTGTGGAGTTTGTACATGTAGATATTGTAGTTCAATGTGGTTAGTGGTGGTAAATAGATATCGCATTCATTGAATGCAAGATCTCTGAAGCTTTACAAAACTTTGTGTGGTACGGTGCGCTGCGCAAGCTTGGTGATACAAAAATCGTCAGAAAAATTCCTAAAAAGTAATACTTTCTATTAGAATACGACTACTGAACGGGTTAGAGCAAATGGTTTTATTTTGTCCCTGCTGTTCACTTGCCAAGTTCCCAAACCTACACATGAATGCCATTTTCGGCTTGACCAGTACCAGTCCACCTGGTAGCTAGCACGAGCCAAGAGGACCAATGGTGATCGGCTTATGGTTGGGGTTGCAAGAATTCAATCAACAACGTTCAACGGGAATGCAAAAGGCACTGCATTCATCACAAGCATGGCATCATCCCACTCTGGTAGAGCTTCCAATGCATACACTAGCACAAGGGGGGAAAGACAATCGTTGCTCACAGCAAACTGGATCTGGCAAAGTCAAACCCTTTGGCCCCAACCGTACCGGTACCGGTACAGTACCGGTAGGTTGGCCCTCATTTAGCCCACCTCATACCACCCATTGGAATTCCCCAAGGCAAAGAAATAACTTCCCAACCGGAGTGACAGTCGACTCGACTGAACTCTGAACCCTCTCTCGAATGCAGGTCTGAGGCACGGCCGCGCCTACCGGTAACTCTAAATATGTATCCACGTATGAAAGGATTGAAACCTGCACACGAATGAATGCTCAGGATCTTCCACACCTTCCCGTTTGAACCCGCCTTCGATGCTCTTTGATGTGGCTTCATTCCATCGTGTAGTATTCATGTGGAGGCTCCTCATTGCCCTCTTCGTTCTGCTGCTGCAGGTACCAGCCCCCGTAGAGTGCTCGACGACACCAAGAACCGCCATGGCTTCCACCAACAAACCTCTCAAATCCGCGGCCTGGACAGCCTACAAGCGAAGCTACCGCAAGAAGGACAAGCCGGATGGGTACATTGAGGTGTTCCGCAAAATCAAGGCCGCCTTTGGCTGTGACAAGGTGTTGTATCCAGGATGCCACCGTCATCTCTCCGCCTCGCTGGTGTGGCCGCATGTGGACTATGTGGATTCCGACCGCAAAGTGGCTGATGTCTACGAGGATGACGTTTGTCGCCAATGGGTTATGGAAAATGCGGGATACGAGTCGTCTCCCGCATACACGTTCACCTGTGCCGATTTTACGAAACCCTTGCCCAAGGGCAAATTCAAGAAAGATTCCTACGACTGCCTCATTTCTTTGAGCGCGGGTGTCGTGTCCACCGCCTGTGTCCCCTATCTGACCCCTGGCGAAGGACTGCTCCTCGTCGATGATTCCCATTCGGATGCCAAGATTGCCTTTATGGATGAACGGTTGGAACTAGTGGGTGCTGTGGTGGTTCCAAAAGGCGACGGTGATGAGGTGGCGGTTTTAGAGGTGGTCACCAGTCCTGAAAGACTGGACCGATATTTCCGAACCAAGGCGAAGGGAAATCCACATATCACCCAAGCCCAAGCGGAGGAAGCTATCCGGATTGGTTCCGTGGCCAAACGTTCCTTTCGCGTGTTGGAGGATGCCTTTGTCTACATCTTTCGTCGTCGTCGAGGAGAATCGCAAGATGAAAACGCCGCCAACGAGGAGGCAGCCAATGAAAAGGTTGACGACAAAGAGAAGAAGCGTGGAAGCATCGACGACACCGAGTCGAAACCAAAGAGGAGTAAACGTTGAGGTCGGTGAGACCAGATCCAATGCTGCTCTTGCTCGACCTCTCCCACCCATAGTCCCCTCTAACCATATAGCAACATTCTGATAAGCAAAGGAATCCGGCGTCCACTCCAGCCATATAGCTAGTCTGATTTGGTAGGCAAAGAAAACCGGGGTCTATTTTGGTCTGATCTGATAGGCAGAGAAATCCGGCGTCTATTTTGGTGGAAACGCATCTTTATTTGACCTAATGTTACTTCCCCTACCGTAGCGTAAACTGCGACTGTGAGCGGTACAAACAATTAGAAACGATCAAAGCCCGCTGCGGTGGGTGGATTTCTACTATTGAGTGCAAGGCAATTTTCGGTCCAGGCGAAGAAGAGAAAATGTTAGCATAACCAAGAAACTGCACCCTACTAACTACACTAATCATCATCTGCCGACGTGGTTCTTCGGTTTCGTTTGTTCTTGGCTCCCATTTTGAATTTGCTATTCGCCTTGTTTTTCTTTTTGAATGCCACTTTTTCTCCGGCTCCTGCCAATTTCTTGGTTTGCACCACGACCGCTTCTTCTTTATGAATATCGACTCCCTTATAGCCACCCTTGTGCCCCCATACATCGTAGGCTCCCAATGCGGAATCTTCGGCATTCTGGACTTTGGATTCTTCCATTTTTCTCGTTTCGGCTTCCTTTTGGGCATTGTCAGCCTTGCGTTTGGCTTGTCGTTCGCGACCTCGTTCTCGCGCCCGTTCTTCGCGGGCTTGTTGATGGACCGTGGTGCGCTTAATGGTGACGGTGGACCATCCCGACAAGCCCGTCGCTTCGTCAATTATGGCAGATTGTTGTTGTTGTTCTGATGATGTCAATTGCACTTCTTCTCCTCCCAGGGCTAAAATTCGTGCTTCTTCCACAGTTTCGGGAATACTGTCGGATGCTCCCAAAACAATGCGAATGCGAGGCAGTCGAACACTGCGTTCCATGGTTTCTTCCGTGTCGGTTTCGGGATTTTTGAGGTAGACGACATCTACGACCATGCGATCTTCTTCTTCTTCTTGCGACGTTTGTTTGGTATTCTTGCGCACGGCCACGACGAGTCCATTGATCCAGAGAGATTGATGGTGGCGCAATCTCTTTTCTTCACTACTGGCCAAATGACTGCCCAACCAGATTTGAATGGGCATTTCGTCTTCTAGAATTTCGGCAAACGTAGTGGCTTCCAAGTATGTCTTTTGCTCTATAGTATCATCATTGTCATGTTCCAGTTCCAGAGTGTAGTGACCTTGATTAGGGGCAATGGTGCGTTTGGCAGTCGAGTTGCTTCCTGGCTGATTGTTGTTGTTGTCATTGTCGTCGTCATCGTCTTTGCCAGATTGTTTGTCATCTTGTCGTTGCTTTTTGCGAGCATTCCAATCTTTCATTTCCTTCTTTTTCGAAGGCTGCTTGGCTTGCTGTGAAGGAGGTGGAGGAGGTACTAAAGCTGAAACTGGAGCAGGCACTACTCCATAGGCTGGCACTACGGCGCCGCGACTGGCCAATGTGGCAGTGGTATCAAAATAGAGACTATCCGGTCCCGTCGCCATGGATTGTAGAGCCGCCGCTTCCATGGCCTTGAGACTCGATTGCAACTGCGATGCTTGCTTGTCGGACGCTGCCTGGTTGTCGCGGCGTTCCTTCAAGGACTCTTCCACCTTTTCCTTGTGTTTCTTTCCATTCTCGTGCAACAAGATCGATTGACGATCATTGCCCATCCACACATTGCACACGGCACAGTAGTGACGAGATTCCTTCGTCTGCCACGACCGCATGCGGCCTTGATTATTGGAATTGGAGCTCATGGTATGGTGGAGGAGATCGGTAATAAAAAGGTGTTATTATGTTTGACTATGTTTGGTTTGTGGTCGGCATATGGTGAGTGGCTGTTTGATCACGTTTCGAATTCGAATAAGACAGCCAGACCGCAAACGAAATGATGGGCCGAGCTGCTTGATTTGGATACTTTTACGGTACCCTGCTGCAGGTGCATTGAAACCACTTACTTCATCCCCAGCTATATCGGCACTGGTAGCAATCGTAACCTTTTTCGTCACCGATGGCAAGGAATTACTCCCCATCCGTATTTCGGGAGCTCATGAGCGGTGAAAGGGGGTTTCTAAAGAGTACGGTGGGAAGTGATCTACGAAAGTCCAGATGAGAGGACCAGGTATATTCATTCTAACTACATACGTCAATACGATATGTAGGCAAAGTACCGGCAGCCACGGAACCATTTCCATGTAGTGAACCTTCGCATGAGGTCATCACGAGATTCCGCATTTTTAGAGTCATTCTTTCTGACCGGCACGATTTGTGAGAAGCAGTTTGTTTGTAAATCTTGTGGTGGCTTCCAAGCAAGCACCAAAACCAAACAAGCTGCTTCAACGCCCACCTTCTTGACTCCTCCTTCTAGTGCCTGCCTGACCCTAGCAGCAGCAGCAGCAGCCTCAGCTATCCCAAAATGTGCGATGTGTGTCATTGAGCAGTGTTGACCCGCAAACAAATCGGAGTCGGTAGCTCGTGTGAAGGTCTCACAATCTACACATTGGCGGACGAAGCGTGCGCCCGAGTTCAATGTAGGCAGCCATAACTATCGGGAACTCATGATTGCTTCCAGTCTAGCTAGCTGGCGAGTTGGCGAGTACTGGTAGGCCCCTTGCCAGCTAGATGGAAGCATTTTTTGCATTGCGGTTGGTTGTGTTTGGTAGCCAAGAATGGAACAAGCAAATTCTCGTGGAGTGCTGAACGAGCACTGGGTCCCCCTGCCTGCAATGACGAACGAGGATTTCCCCAACCACAAGCAACATCCTCGGAACGTGCCCATTGCTACATGATGACAGCCCAAAGTGTCAACCAATGGCATGATTCGATTCAGGATTATTATGCAGTAGTAGAAACTAACTCAGCAAGAACAGTCACACCCACACAACAACTCGGTGCAGTCAAAAGATGACCCAAAAGGCCCCTGACAAGCTCCCAAGCTATTCTTGCCAATGCATGTTCCATTTACAGTACAAAGAGGTTCGGGTATCACACCAGAGAATAAGCTGTTGCCCTCAATCCGGAAGCTGTACAGCGATTTCTGCAAGGAAGCCAGCTCCACTGGAACAGTTCCATGGAGGAAATTGTTTTCCATGGTAAGACTACCCAGGGATGTCAAAAGCCCAAACTCGGAAGGAATTGTGCCAGTGAACGAGTTGTTTCCCAGATGAATATAGTCCAAATTGGAAAGGCCAGAAACAGCACTGGGGATTGTACCTGAAATCTGGTTTGACCCAAGGTCTAGACGTTCCAGTGGAGGGAGACCCAGCTCAGAGGGGAGAGTTCCGGTGAAGAAATTTTGGCGCAGGATAATGTGGGCTGAAGTAAGAAGACCAAGCTCACTAGGCAGAGTCCCCTCGAGAAGATTGCCATAAATGGAAACAATCCAAAGCTTTGATAGTGCCCCAAGCTCACTGGGGAGAGTCCCAGTAAGTTGATTCCCCAACAAAGCCAGCCATTCTAGAGATCTGGCCTGTCCAAGCTCTGTAGGAATAGAGCCTAAAGTGTATTGAGAACATAGATTGAGTAGCATTGGCGGGAGTAAACATGAGACATGAAGAAACTTACCGGTCAGAGCACAGTCATCCATCAAAAGCCACCTCAGCTTTGGTAGAGTGCTTATAATTGAGGCGATTGTGCCTCCTAACCAATAAGTTTCTTGAAGGTTCAGTTCCAATACTCAAGTAGTGGACTGGGTCTCGCTGAAACCCTTCCTCAGGGACAGCGGTAGTCAGGCAGTTCAGGGAGCCTTGTCGTGCCTCAGGAGTATTCCAACACCTCCAGTAGGCACCAAACCAAGGA
>CAICTM010000452.1:0-66069 GCA_903772945.1 Seminavis robusta | reverse complement strand
GATCGGAATGAGAAGTTCTCCTTCCTATTGGTATTGCCATCTTCCGCCGGGAAAAATGCGTTGTTCCACCCCAATGACCTGGTAGTGAAACAAACTTGATTCTTAGGTGCAGAGAGTGTCTTGACCTATAATCACGTCTTGCGCCCCCAAGTTCTTGGTGACGTGTAAATTCCATTTGATAATTCTATCATCGTGGAACTCAGGAATCGCGAGTGTGCCCTTACACTTCGTGCGGGGTTTTAATTCCTTCATAGAAGCAGTCCGTAGTTTTGGACGCCCCCATGATTCTTCATGAGTGAACTCTTAGCATGAGTTGAGTAATTAAAGTTCCGGATGCTCCTGTATCCAGTAAGCAACAGAGTGTACGGGTTTTTGTTTCCCTTTCTCTCGTCTGTTAAATCTAACATAGACGATAGTTTCGAGGTCTCTTGTCTTGCGACGGTGATGAGTTGATTGGCCATGGACGAAGTTAACGATGCTGAACAGATCGTCAGTGTCTAGTTGAGTAGTTCTAGGCAATTATCTAATTTCCGTAGACTTCGTTAGTTGCAAACGAATCTTGTTTACATATTTAGTGAGATATCTTCATCATTAGGTATGAGAAATCGGAACCTGGTTCCGTTGCATCATCTCCTGGCCTAATCCTCAGACGGAGATCTCTCCCATCCAGAATGATTGAAGTCGAATTCGGCAAGCGCCTTGTCGACAGCAGCCATCTTCTTGTCCATCATGTTGATGGATCCAACAGAGGAGTCGTCCTCGTTGTCAGAGTTGTCTGACTTGCGCTTGGCAACATGGTTGCATTCGCTTTTCTTCTTGCGATCAGCCTTGACCGCAGCGTTGAAACCTTCTTCATGAGGACAGAGAGTTCCTTCTTGGTGTAGGTCTTGCGTCGTCGGACTTGCGTTTCAAGTTCTTGTTCTTGTTGTACCTGGCTTGTTATCGTTGTCAGACGAGGACTGAGCTTGGCTTTGAGCTTCTTCAGGGTCATGAAGTCAGAGTGTTGTGAGTGCTGGACTCGTGGTAGTCCACATTTTTCTTCGTTCTTGGAAGAGTGATCGTTGTTGCGAGTAGACTTGTACTTCTTGCTGTTGTTCTCTTCGAAGGAGCTTGCTTGGTATCACCGCCTTGTCAAATTCTTCGGAGGATTCCATCTGTTCGCAGAATCCAATGGTTCTCCGATAGGAGCTGAAAAAGGATCGAAGTCGTGTTCGTCCATCTTCTTCATCCACGAGCGTGGAATTCCATGACAAACAATGTCAATGACTTCGTCATGGTTCAACGTTTGGTTGGGTCCAAAAGGTGGTAGACGAGGAAGTTCATCGGTGTTCATCCGACTGAGGTTGTTGACATAAGCCCGAGTAGACATATCAGCAGGCTTACGCATCTTGCGGCGCATGAAGCGTTTCTGCTTTTCAAGAGCCTTGTAGGGACAGACCGCTTCGAACAGGCATTTATGCCGAACGTAATGTCAGTCGTCCAAAGCAGGCTGAGCTCTCCGTTCCCAGGCATTCTGGAAACGTGCTTGGAAAGTGGCTTCGTCTTCACCCCACGTATGTCGCGTGGAGAATGCCGTTGACTGCAATCTGGCGCAAGGCATTCCAACGTATTTCACGGTGCCTGCACAGCTAGATTCGTAACTGCTCTTGGCAGAGCTAGAAGTCATCTCCTTGAGGAGGTTATGTTTGTCGCTAGGCGTAGCAATGGCAAGCCCAACGAAGACCTTCTCATGCGTCCAGCCCACTTGATGGTCTGACGTGGAGTCTCAGATCCATTGATTTGGACCTTGAAGGTGTACTGGCGCTGTAGCATCTGTGGACAGTGCGAAGTTTGTAGGTGGTAGAGCGAAATCGTCGATTTCGCATTCATCGTCGAGTCGATGAGAGGAAGGATTGGTTTGTCGCGCAGCTTAGACTCGAAGCTGGTGTATGCGTCTTTGGCAATCTTCATGGTGAGGAATAGGTTGAGGGTAGCTGAAAGCTATTGTGTTTGTTAACAAAATGCACTACGCTAAAAGCTATTTAAAGATCTTTCGAGTGTTTTGAGTTTGAGAGAATGAAATTATGAGAGATTAGAAAGCTATGAAACTAATCAACGAAGAGATCCACAATCAAAGGATCGTAGTTCTGCTCCCGCGGGAGACTTTAAGTGATAGAGTAGGTTGCGGTAGAATCCTACTGACTCCACGATCAAAAACGGAACGCGGGAAGATTCGTCTAGCGTTTATCTAGTAGCGTGGAAGTCTCCACGCTGGCTAAATATCTAGAGCGATGTTTCATCTCAACCTAGTATGACTAGCGGTCATTGAGAACCCTGTCTCAATGACTATTCACGAGAGACTCAGTCATGAGTCGAACTCAAACCCTATCTAGGATCGAGTCGCGAATAAGGCTAAGAGCCGTGTATTGCACTTGTCAGGGGGCGAATGCAAACACGGCTCTTAGCCTTATTCGCGACTCGATCCTAGATAGGGTTTGAGTTCGACTCATGACTGAGTCTCTCGTGAATAGTCATTGAGACAGGGTTCTCAATGACCGCTCAGTCATACTAGGTTGATGATGAAACATCGCTCTAGATATTTAGCCACGTGGAGTACTTCCACGCTACTAGATCCATGCTAGACGAATCTTCCACGCGTTCCGTTTTAGGATCGTGGAGATACGTAGGATTACTACCGCAACCACTCTATCACACTTTATAGTCTCCCGCGGAGACCAAGATCTACGATCCTTTGATGGTGATCTCTCTCGTTGATTAGTTTTCATAGCTTTCTAATCTCTCTCATAACTTTCATTCTCTCAAACACAAAAACACTCGAAAGATCTTTACACTAGCTTTTAGCGTAGTGCACTGGGTCAATGCGAGGAACCGGTCAATAAATGCAGGAAGAAAGACTGTATTTATTAGCCGGATCAGCGATTGTATCTTCTTTTCCATAACTATACTGGTAACCATCATGTTATCGTATGTCGTTCCCATGTCAATGGCCAAAGCCATCTGTTTGCGACAAAGAAACATAGAGGCTGAACCGATGTTCTTACAACCGAAGTTCTTTGCCAGTTGCCGAAGCTGGAATGAGTTGAGGTCTTTCTTTAAGCTGAAGTACCGGTAACTGTCAGTGCCTTCCTTTCCCACACAAATACCCTTGGCAACCTTGTGTGGACCTTTATCTGTCTTGGATTGGCTGTCCATGTCTTCTCCAATTTCAACGCGATGCTTGAACTCATATGTAAATGCTCGAACCTCATTGGGTAACTCTTTCTGCTCTTTCTTCTTCTTTGGTGGTAAGGGCGGTTTGCCAGATGTCTCACCAACAGAGTTCTGAGTAGCCTGCGTAGAGTTAGACGTTCGGGCGGTGTGGACCAAAGGAGATTGCACAGGCAAAGGCCCAGCAAAAGGCAATGGAGGCAATGGATGTGTCACTTGACAAGCTCTGCTTGCATTGTGCGAGTACCCTTGGACTCCACCCCACAAACTGTGCCGCCCATCATGTACGTTCATGTTGAAACCTCCCGGAGGAGTGTGCAGCAATGAATAAAAGGCACTAGAAGGAAGGGCTTGTTGCGCAAGTGCTTGTTGTGCGAGTGGTGGCAGTTCCTGCTGGGAGGGAGATGGCTGTCCCATGGGTGACTCAAATGCCGCCACTGGGCGCACATCCTGATCATCTTCTACGTTGTCATCAGATTCAGACTGCTGGAATGGTTCGGTAAAGGTTGCATCCTGCCCTTCCTCATCATCAGAGCTGTCGCTCATGTTCAACAGTTTGCCTTTCACTGAATATTGTGGAGAACTCTGGCAGAAAAGCTACAGCTACCTGGAGAAAAAGCGACAACAAGAAGAAAACTCGCAAGCTCGCAAGCTCTCACAAAGAGCGACGAGAAACAAGCATAGCCTGGAATAATGTCTATGCAATAATAGTTTTAGAGAGCTAATAGGAAACTCATTGTCTATACATGAATGTTCTTGTATTAGATTCGTTTCATGTAGCAAAGGCATTGGAGTTGATCATCTTGGGTGTCTGCCTAGCAGCGTTGCTTGGGTTACGGCGAGGACTTCCTTTGTGATCAAGGTAAGGAAAGTTGCTCCACCAGGCGTTGGCTCGCGAAGATACAGTCAAAAAGAAGATTCTTCGCCAAATTTTTTCTTCTTCTTGAGTGACACGTCAGCGTTGGGTACCGCGAAGGTGCGAAGCTGCGAAGGTGCGAAGCTGGGTTTTAAGAATCGTCCTCAGTCACAATCACAAAGCGGCACCGGTACCAGAATACCGCTAGCTAGAGCTGTCCACGTCATCTTCATTTTTTGGTACGATTGGTAGAATACATGTACCGTAGCTAGTGCATGTACTAGCTAGTACCCGTTCATCGAGGGACTTGCACGGCTGCCTCTGCATTCCTCCTTTCTCAAAGTTATTCCTCTTCATCCTTGGGGTCTGCTATTTATATTCATAGCACAATTCGATAATGTCAACAACGTCTCTCTCGCGAACACTACTCGTTGGGTTGTCCCTGATAGCCGCCGTCATTGGAAATGATACCTGCGATGATGTGGTTCAACTCACAAGCACAGATCCTCTTGGTCCTTTTTACCGTGAGGAAAGTTCTATGAGCAATATCATTGTTTCCCGATCGCTGTTGATTGATCCTGCCAATGTCTTTGTGGTAAATGGGGTAGTCTATGGAAATGACTGTGTACCACTATCAGGTGCCCGCGTTGAAGCTTGGTATGCAGGTGGAGGTGGCGAATATTCAGATGACGACTACAGAGGACAAGTGTTCACCAAAGAGTGCGGAGAATTCCAGTTTACGCAAACCTTCCCGGCTGTGTATCCACAACGACCCATTCAACACATTCACTATCGAATTTCGGCTTCCGATGATACTCAACTTTTGGTTACTCAGTTGTACTTTGAAGGGTTCATTCCTAGTCCGTACAACCCCGATGAATCCACGATCGTCACTGTGGTCGACGAACCGGATGGCAGTAAAAGTGCAGAGTTTCATGTATACGTATCTATTCCTGGAAATTCCGATTTGGATGCTTGCAAATCGGGAGTTGAAAACGGAGGTAGGTCCCATTGTAGAATATTCAAGCCAGCAAATGTACGTTTTGCCATGGTAAGTGGGTAGCTGACACGGAAGCATTTGCCCTTGTCGTGTACGATACCCGGCGTCACAGAAACTGGTGTCAATTCCACCATAGCGTTTCAAGAAGAAACCATGGTTCCAGGTGAGCTTGAAGGAGAAGGCTCCAACAGTACTGTTACTGGGATAGATCCCAATGAAGATGCTACGTTGATCGAGGCAGAGGAACCTGATGAAGAAGGCGAGGGCGATGCAGCAACCAGCGTATTGCGTGGAGACAACTTGTTTGACTAGCTAGGGACTTGTAGCATGATGGTGCTGCACTCTGCAGATCAGCTAAAAATTTTAGCACCACCGCTTTCTTCAAAGTAGCAGTAGCAGTGTCGTCTTCGCTTTGAAAAGACATTCGAAGTTCTCCTATAATAATAGGAATCAGTACGATGTACGATATGCAGCAGCGGACTTACCAGCTCATTCATCCTGGAAGGCTGAGATTAAATGAAAGAAACTCTCAGCGGAAAATCTTTTGCTGTTCCTCCGTGTAGTGCCCCCATTACGGGCTTGGCTTGGATCTTGGATTGAACAGACTGGCTTTATCTGAGCCATGGCCGGTGGCATTTCAGTGTGCTTGGGAGCTTGCAGATCGAATCGAATCACATAACCCTCGTATGCTTAAAATTAATGACTGGCTACCAGTTAGCTAGTGGTATGGGGGTATTCCAGACGCACAGAAGGCAAGGACAAGCACTATTTGATGAGGAAGTACCGGGAGAAAGGATCGACCAAAAAGACGTTGGCACAAAAGAACTGGTGGTGGGAGTCTCAGTCGTGGTGCGGGAGTTGTGCCTCTTCCACAACGCACAAATCGGCCAGCACAACACTGGTTCAATGGTGCTTGTCAATGTAACAATTGCATCCCACCAAAGAGGACCATATGCACATGTTCCACACATCAGTTTCTATCCACTGCAGCCAGCACTAGCTAGTATTTAACGGGATATATGCCTTGATTGGAGGGAGTTTCGCGCCCTTCGTGGTCGACCTCCTTTGAATGTCCTCTAGCCGACATTTTTGGTGAAGAATGTGTTCTTGTTTCATGTGTTGGTTTCTCAGCCAAGATCTTTGGCAATGGAGAGATGGTTTTGTTCGAAATCTCACCATTTTTGCTTTCATCGACAAAACCTTACTTGATAATGGAACCATCGGAGACAAGAGCAGGCTCGGGGGTATTTCATCATGGGGCTTTGCATACAATTGCTTCCATAACTTCGCAGTCAAGCAAACCCAGTAGAAACCATTTTGAAAATTCAAAGATCGGCTAGCTAGCTAAGGTTGCAAAAACTTTCCAGTGTTGTCTGTCCTCCGCACAATGATGAAACCTCGATGTTTTGCAACTCTACTTGCTGTGTTGGCGATTGTATGGACAAGTCCAAACAACGTTACAGAGGCGGCGACCTGCATCTTGGACACACCTTCAACAGCAGCGTCGGAGAATCCAGAACTGTTTTACGTGCCCAATGCCCCGCTACGAAACAGACTGACTTCCGAGGAAGTTCTGTCTGATCCTGAAAATGTGCTTGTCATTGAGGGAAAAGTACTGGGCAACGACTGCACACCAGTTCCTAATGTTATCATCGAAGTGTGGTACGCCGGACCACAAGATGGTCAAGGAAACTTCTACTCGCCAGTGGGTTCCGACCTCGACCACCGTGGCATTCTCGTTGCTGATGACTGCGGTAGCTTTACAATCACGCAGACGTATCCAGTACAATACTTGGGATCTCCTCTTGTTCACTTTCGTGTATCGTTACCCGGAGACGAAGACGAACCCTTGCTGATCACTGAAATGTATTTCGAAGAGAGCCTTGTGGCTGCGCAGCAGCCAGATTATTCCCAAATCGTCGAAGTTCTCAATCAGGATGACGGCAGCCGGTTGACGCAATTCAACATGCACGTGGACATTCCTGGCAGTGGCAGGCTTGCAGATTGTGGTAAGTGCTTTCAGTATACGGATTCGCTTCGAGGATCGCCACTTGCCTCTGGTAGAGCTAACCAGTCTCGGCCCCGCCGAACTCAGACGTGGTAATTCTAGACGAGGACGTTCCCGCTGCAACGACAAATCCATCTGTGGCTGGCGAGCAGCCTGGTCCTGATACCAACACCCATGCCACATCTGCCAGTGGCAACGGCAACTGCAATGCTGCACACGGCCATCTTCCGGTGATGGCGGCTGGTGGTGCCCCCCAGAATACACTTGCGTTGACGACAATAGGCACAACGGTTGGCGGGGAAACAGCACAACATGTCGACACTTGCAACGGTAGCAACGGAGCCAGGAGCCCTACTTCCTGGTTCTCCGTCTTGGGAACTGGAGGCGTGATGACAGCCTCCACTTGCTGGCCTGGAACCGACTTTGACACCAAGGTCTCTGTCTTTGGAGGGTGGAACTGCACCTCTCTCACGTGCGTAGCATCCAACGATGATTCTAGCACCAGCAAGACACCATGTCATTTCAATGAACTTGCTAGCCGAGCAACCTGGCCATCCATCAAGGACGTCGAATACACAATAATGATCAACGGATTTGGCTCGAGAGCTGGAAACTTTGAGTTGAGCGTGGAAACACAGAACGACAACTGCGACTATGCTGCACCACTTGCCGTAGGGGACAGGGTTCACGGTGACACCACCCATGCTGCTGTTCCCTGGATGGGACGAGGCATCAATCAATGCCCCAACGGAGGGGTGCTTGTTGGATCGAATCGAGGATTGTGGTGGTCAGTCCTTGGCACCGGCAAACGGTTGGAAATAAGCACATGTAATGACGAGGCCACGTTGGTCGCCACGAGACTGCATGTCCTGGAGTCATCTTGCGAGGATGCTTCGACATGCATAGGAGGCGTCTACGAGACCGATGGTTGTGCAACCTTCCAGTGGGACACTGAACCCTTGGTCCAATACTATGTTCTGGTGTCTTCCGTTGTTGTAGAAGGACGCTTTGCTTTGACCCTCTCTGAAGTTGTTGACGTTGTCTGAGCCCCAAAGCAGTGAAAGCTTTCTCTTTGCGTCCCATCCACCAAGCATGTACACGTGTACAACCGCACCTGCCTTTGTACTGTATCTGTTCTTTCATGCATTTGCATACATCATGCATATATACACATATGATCACTTCATGCAAGCCATCTTTTTGGAACCGGAACATCATTCTTCGATTGATGGACTGGTTTGTTGCGTATTATTGTCATTGGACGATGCTCCGAGTCTTTGCGGGACCATGCCAGTGGTAGCCTCCATGGAGTCCCAGTAAGCGCGTCCATAGGACACGTAGAGCTCTTCCCCAGCTTGAATGTCTCTCAGTGTCACCACGGCAGCCCGCTCGTTGTTCGGCTCCAGGACAAATGTCACATTATAGAAATCATCCTTTAAACAATCATTGATATACCGTGCTTTGATCGTTGGGTTGGTGGGGTCGACATACAACTCGGGTGTTGCAGTTGCCTCGCCCACAATTTCATCCCACTTGTCTCTCGAGCACAAAGCTGCTATAGCCCGAGAATCCTGGGAATCCACGCTGTTGTCATTGCCGCCGAGAACATTATACCACCAGGGTTGGCGTGAAACAGTGCCTATTCGCAACAAGTAGGAGGCATCCGAGAGCATAGATTTGGATTGTGACGACTGTGTACTGTGAATGTCTCCACTGTAGTAGCAAATGATGCGATTCGCGGGGAGATGCCGCGCAGCAAACAGGCCTTGCTGGGCCCGAGGAATCTTGGAACGTCCTACAATCAAGTGATCGTCCGAACTTGGATCCACGGCTGACTCCCACAAGAGGCGACGAGTAAAATGGACCAAACTTTTGATTCCATTGAGGTCGTCCACGGGATTCTCGCAGAGTTGCCTTAGTTTCTCCCTCAGACAATCCTGACCAAAGACGGTGAACATGGGCGCCAGAACTTCCTGATCAGGGCGATCCCCCAGTTCCAACCACCTTTCAAGGATCATCAAACCGACAAAGACGGAACCGTACCGTTGTGCCTTTTGTCGCTGGATTTCATCTCTTTCCTCCAATGCCAGTGGATCCTCACAGCACTGATCGAAGTTGTGTCTAACTTTCATGGTGCTCAACTATCAAAACAATAACATTGGTACCGGTACCAGGTATTAGGACCGGTACTAGGAGTACTAGTACGAGTACGGTTTCGAAGAGGCGGTCCATCAATCTTGCTGTCTGTCCTGCGTCCTGCGTGCTGGGTCTTCGGCACTTCCATATGACGTACGGACTGAACTAAGATTCAGTCACATTGCAGTCGTCATCAAGGCTTAGGAAGTTGATGCCGCAACAGCCTTTAAGTAGAATACGCTGAGCAAGTCAGAAACCAAAAACCAAAACCGCACTCACCGGCTCTCGGAACATGGACAAAGGTCAACAACCCCTAAAACCATCCTCCCCTTCCATTTGAATGGTTGCCAGCTTCGTTACTTGCAAAAGAAGCATTGTGTAAAAAGCATCCGAGTACACCGAGGACGAAGAGGTCAGTGGAAACATTATAGGTGTCGACCACCAGCTTTATCGTTGACAGAGACAAAGACTTCTTGGAGAGGGTTGAAAAGACTCTGATATATCAGGCAAACCGGCATCCAAGATCCAAGAGCTACATACGAAGTATGCATCGCTTTGCATTATTTCTTGTGGTAACCAGCCATGTAGTGCGCAATGCGCAGCAAGCAAGCTGCTAGCTAGCTAGTTCATGTAGGTCACCTTCAATGAGCCACCGGGACATATTAGGCGAAACAACATCACCATCAGAGGCAAACGCATCAGTCATGGTCCAGCCCACACACCAGCCCGACCAACCAACCAGGCCGAGCACTAGGCCAGCGAGCTTCGGTTTCCTGCCTCCCTTTTTGCGGCCTCTTGAGCTCTACCGAAATGGGGATAGCAATGGTAATCGTTTGATAATATGAACTGCTAGCGAATTTACTAGTAAAAGTTGGGGTTTCCAGATGTGTTGTCAGAGAGCGAGGAATGCATTCTAGGCCGGTCCTCAGCCAGCCAAGTCTCAAGAAGGGGCGGGAGACAGAAGGCTACGTATGGTTGCTCATAAATGAATACCAATGTGAAAGGTAGAGGACCCCGCAAAGGGAAATATGCCTCTCTTGCAGCTATGTTCACTCCTGAACTGGCCCTCTGGTCACAGCCTGGCACATTCCAACCTTCAACCATTATCGCTTGGATCCTGCTCCCCCCAGGCGGCTTGACTGATACAACAGATCTGAACTCGAACAAGATTTCGACGTTGCAGGACTCTCATCAAATACACAGACCAGTGATGCAGCGGTTGGCAGTGCCTCAGCCACAACTCCATTTCGTAGCTTCCCTCCGTCAATCAAGCCGAACAAGGATATTGCTGCAAATGATAGAGCGGAACAAGGCATTGTCAGCGGGATTACATTTGCCAGCAAAGCGTTCATGTGCAGGCGCCATTCCAATCAATCCAATACTTACAGTCCATGATCGAGTATTGCGAAGTTGCATTTGCGGGGTCTGTGGTTGCGTTCATGGTTTCCAGTGTGCTCAGGAGGTCGACGGTAGCTTCAGCTTTGTTGTGAACACAATTTTGTGAGCTTCGGGAGCTGGTCCATCCAAACTCACACAAGGTAGATGTTGAAGCACAGCACAGGACTCGATCGACTCGACTCAGATTGAAGGCTCAATCGTAACAAGCAAATTATCACGCTTTGAGCTTGTCCTACTAACGGAGCAGCATGTAAATTGCCGTAGAGCAGACCATTCAAGCATTGCGGGGGAACCTCAGACCTCAGAAGACGTTCTTTTTCCTTCAAAAGATGTGCAGTACAGCTGAAAAGAGAAAGGGGGCTGACCTCATTATCATCAAGAAGGCCAGTTAGCTTTGTGGCAATTGAATCTTTCTGAGTTCTTATGCTCGCTTTGTGGCTTGTTACCACCGGTGGAGTAGGAGCACTCAAGTACGCTAATGCGCTAATACGAGTATTACAGCTACAACAGTATCTAATAAGTCATTTACTGTCTCGAAATACTTCGTGAAACTAGAAATAATGACCATGTCAGGCCTCATGACCAGCTCATGACTCATGACCACAGTACGTGTAGCGTGTATTAATAGCACACTAAGTACCGACTGGTACTTACTGTCTCCAACCTCCATAAGAAGGTGAAGATGTTCATATGCATGTTCATGTTCAATGTTCAAAAACGAAGGCATGCCCACGATTCCCCACACTAGAGCGGCACAGCGGCACTCCATCTTGACAAAATTTTCAATCGCAATACGGGTAAAGTACTAGTAGTCATAATCTTAAATCCGTGGGAGTTACAATTTACTTTCTTGGTTGATAGTGGTTACTGAATCCAACTGTGACTGGATGTTGGGATGGTCAAAAATAAGCAAAGATTGAAGGCCCTATAATTCCATTTTTGGTCAAGGTTGTCAACGGCGGAGCGCGGTGGTGGTCACTGGTATTGGCGGAAGTGCTACCGGTACCCGTACGTGGTGTAGCGTTATTCTTTGGAACAGCTTACTAGCTAGCTAGATACAGTAGTACGTTGCCGCTCTTTCGCCTATCTGAGCATCTGAGCAGAGCCAGCAGCAGACAGTTGGCAGGAATGACTTCCCAACAATAAGTTGTATGGTTCTCCGGACGAGTACTGTATGCCTTATGCCTTCGAAGGAAATCCAAGACTTCTTTTGAGTTGATGCTGGAAGGTTGTTTGCGGTGGTTTAGATCCTTCTTCAATCGTCTGGCACCGCATGGCTGTCTTTTTGGGCTGCAGTGCTACGGTTGCATGCTTCGGCTGTACATGTTCTGGTTTCCCTAACTCTTGTCCTCTGTCATGCAGTGAGCATAGATTGATCCTCTGTCACTGGTTGAGTACATGTATGGATTGATAAGATAGATTGTCTCCTTGCCTCGTTGGTCTTTTATTCCTGATCCAAGCTGTCACAACCCTTTTTTGTTGCTTTACAGTCTCCCAAAGACGTGTTCGCAGCTCTGACGGTTTATTGCAGCCTGTAACGACTAGCGGGCGGGCCAGCTGTGCTCACTTTTTCATTCCTCGCCATCACGAGAGATCAAACTTTGTCCTGCTCTCTTCAAGGAAAGGCAAGTCTTTATCAGCATTGAACATGACAGTACTTTTTAGCCATAGACGACCGTGGTATGTATTTTTCTTAGTATCATTCAGTCCTTACCGATCTGTGGACAGCACAAGTCTCTTGAATGAAGCCATATTGAGAAAGGAGGAAAACAATCTCGAAGATGAAGTACCACTCAAATACGGGGTCGATGTTTCCTTCCCAATGCATCACATCCCATCTAGTTTTTCAGCATCCAGTTGCAAGTATACAGAAGAGAATCGAGTTTGTAAGACAACGCCTTTGACTAAGTTCGCTCAAGATCGGTTGGACTATTACCACTACAATTTTCTGAAAGGATGCAAAGCCGCATTTGGAGAGGATTGCCTTCGTTCCGAAAAAGAGCGGATTGAAATGGCCCATCGACAACCTCAGACAATGAAGAACATGACTTCTGGCTTGGGATTCCGCAAACTGAGACTGCCTCCAGAGGTTTTTGAGTCCATCCTCGAGTTTTGGCAAACAAATCGCCATGAAGCATACGATGAGCCATGGCCAGCTGGAGGTACTTATATCAATCACTGGGAGACACCGCCTGGAGTCGTTCGAGTTGATAACACGTCGCTACCAGGGGGTGGATATGACTTGACTAGCCAGGTGTGGGAAGCTCTCAGACCGATCGTTTCGGAATGGACAGGCCAGCATCTGGAAGAAGCGAGTATGTATGGGATTCGCATTTACAAAACGGGAAACATTCTGGCCACCCATGTGGACCGACAGCCACTGGTTAGCTCGGTCATCATTAATGTAGATCAAGACTTGGACGAGCCGTGGCCTCTGGAAGGTATGTCATCCAATGGTTCTGGTTGAGCACGTTGCTTGGACTAGCTTTGCCCGATGAAAGCAGCCAAACTCAGCCCACGCACACCCTTTCTTCATCATTTCTACCGCATCAAATAAACAGTGATTGGGCACGATGGACTTGCTCACGTGAGTACAGAGATCAGCGAGGGGTGGAGATTGTTCTTGTGACATTGATTGAACCTCGTACTAATGATTGGAACCGGTTTCTATTTCGTCCTCCGAACAGAATATCACCATGGTACGACAGCATCGGACAGTCCGGGAACAATGCATATCCTCCCCCAAGGCCGGATTACTCACTTCGTCTCCCCTTCTTCTTAAAAGGAACCTGGTGATCTTGTCCTCTATGAGTCACATTCTATCTTGCATGGGGTAAGTTATTTTGTGCCTTGTCTTGTATCTGGACCAAGATGCACAGACTGACCTTTCCCCCATTGAAACAACCTCTGGGCGATTCCATAGCGCCCGTATCCTCTAAAGGGACGCTTCTTGGCGAACATGTTCGTTCATTTTGAGTAAGTCACAGACAGTTTCAGTACAGCAACTGCATGAGTTGCTTGGTAACTAACTTGATCTCTCATACGTCAACCGTGTAGACCCACAAGGCCTGATGCCCCAAAGAACTCTCCCCCAATCTACAGGCTTCCAATGAAAAGGAGTAAGTGGCCAACTTGTCGGCTGTAATCACATCTTTGGATGATCTCCGGCCGTTTTTCCTCACCCTGTTTGCTTCAGGCGATAAGAAGTGTACACCCACGCTAAAACAAGGGAGAGTGATGTGTATTTTTGAATAGATGATGATGATGATGAATTCAATCGATAACGAGAGTGACAAATAATAAACTCGAGTAAACTATCCATATTAATTTGCTTTGAATGGCCTCAGGACTCTTCTCTTCGCAGCAAGGAATGAATCATAAAAACTTTCTAGCTGACTTGCACCTTGCGACTCTCTTTCTTGTTCTTGTTGGAGATCAAGCGCCCGCCCACCGGCACAAACGTATCGTACAGGATTGCCGAGGTTCCACAGACCTTGACTGGTTTGGGTTTGATGGTGTGTCCATCCTTATCCTTGGTACATGCGGCACCGTCGGAAGGATCCGTGTCTATTCCGCAGTCGTCCTCATCAAAGTCTGGAAGGGTACTGGGGTCTACTCGCTTCAATCGAATGTATCCATCTTCACCCCAGGAGGCCCCCCACGAGTTGCGGACCAACCAGAATGGTTTTTGTGATTCTTGATCAATCCCATAACCCTCGAGCACCACCGCGTGGTCGACATCTGTCGCGCCTTTGGTCTGGTGGTCCTTCACTTCGTAGACACCACCCCTATAGAATGACCACCTGCTGGCTGCCGTCGTCACGCCAATGGGTCCCAAGGTAGCGACAGCATTCATCAATTCGGTATAGTTGTTGGTGGGAAAGTTGATGTATCCATCAATGGTTGCCACGGCGCCATCAATGTAATCGTTGTCGTGTGTATTGTCGTCGAATGGACGCCTCAACAAAGACGAGGACTCTTGCTCCAAAGTTCCATTGACAAGACTGCACTTGACATTAAATCCCGTGCCACTTCGATACGGGAATTCCTTTTCGGGAACCATTCCATGCTCCATCACGTATTCAAATGCCAATTCGTAGGTGGCTCCTTGACATCCACCGCCACCTCCACAATGCAGAGGATTTTGCACACAACTGACCAGCTCCTGAGGACTGAGTTTGAACAATTTTCCCGTTTTCAAGGCAATGTGCGATTCCAATACTTCCGTACTGGCAACGGCCCAACAAGATCCACAGAATCCCTGATTCTTGACATGGGTGGTAACTTTTGGGTTGTGGCTGCGCCAATCCACTTCTTTGGGCAATTCCGACACTGGAACAACGGTATTCTTCAACCAGTCTTGATAAAAGGCTTCCGCTGCGTCGGTAGACTACATCATAGTGAGAAACGTTCATACAGTAGCAATGCAGAAGGTAAGAAACGACATGACACCAAAACCAGGCAGCACACTTAGCCTGCTTTGAAGATATCTCTTACCTGCTTTTTCGTTGGCCTGGTGATGAACATGAGATTCAAAGGATCATCTTCTGCCACCACGGCTTTCTTGTGCAATCCCAAAGGCAATTCTTCGGGAATGCGACGGTCGGCCCATTCGTTGACAGCCAACACGTGACTGTATTCGTCCCTCTTGTTGTTGTTGTTGTGATCTTGGATCGTCAAGAAATTAGCCTCAAAGATCTCCTTGCGCATTTGTCGTTCTTCGTCACTGTTGTAGATCTTGCCATACTCCTTGACAAAGTCGTCAAAGGAATAATAAGCATCGTCATGAGCCCAAACGGAACCAACCGTCAACAACAGCCAAAAGCCAAGCGGAAATCGAGTCATGGTACATGTACGAGCGTTGGGGTGATGGATCGTGTATCGTCAATAGGTAGTTGTTTGAGACAAACGAAGAGAAAACTTGTAAAGAGGAACAGAGTACTGGTAGATTGAAGACTCTAGCTCAATAGGTAGATTAGTGCGATTGCGATAGATACCTCCTTTCTTGGGTTGTCCCAGTCTTCACTCTTCACTCTTCACAGCTTTTGCTTCAGGAAATGGAAATGGGATCCAACGGCGTCAGTTCGTTCTTCGTTCTTGGATCTTGGAAGGATCCGTTGACAAAGCCAGCTTATGCTGGGTTTGCACCCCGTACCGATAGTGGCACCGGTACCGGTACCGTACCAGTAGGTACGGTAATGCTCGTGCTTCCATGGGTTGAGCGCACAACCTTCCACTGCAGATACGGTAACATCTTTCAAACTCTGTATCATCAGTCGCCTAATTCTTGCTCTTGGTGGTGTATTGTTCCCTAGCTAGCTAACAGGCCGCAGGAAAAAAGGATTTGCTGGAGGTGTACATTTGATTTTACCAATTTGAAGTACGGATGTGGCTTCAACAGTTACGGCACCGTACTCTGCAATACGGTAGGAGATACCGGGACCGGTGGACGTGCATTTCATTTTTCACGGGGAGCGAGTTAGTAGCAAGTGCAAGAACACACAGAAGGGCATGAAATCTGGGAGCAGTCCACTTTGAGAGTTTGAAGGAATGGTAATTTGCAAATGGATAGCGGGAGAGTGCCTGTAATGCGATTGTTCCCATGGATTACCAACGATTCCAAGGAAGTCAGGGCTCCAAGCTCATGTGGAACTGTGGAAGTCGACAAGTTATCTCTCAAAGTCAAGTACAGTACCGCAACGACGGAAGACGAGAGCTGGGAATTGGACCTGTCAATTCGTTGGATCCCAAGTTCAAGTTGGTCAGTTGCTGAAAGTCGCCAAGGTAACTTCCAAGCTGTCCATGAATGCTATTCCCAAACACGCGAATGCCTTTCAAACTTGTCAAGGTTGCAAGCTCAGAAGGCAGCACTTCCGCCAAGTCAGTGGGTAGATCGGTGAGGGATATCTTCAGGTTTTCTAGCGATGACAAAAGTGCCAGCTCGGGAAGTGTCGTTGCTCCGCTGATGCGCTCCTTTTGTGACTCGAGTGAGAGAGACGTGATACGTCCATTGTCGCAAGTATTGGCCCCGTTACCCCGGTCTCCCCACTCGCACTCGGTAACTGTATGACTCCACCAACGTACCTGATCATTGTCCCACCACTGGTCGCCCTTGTATGCAAAGTAAAACGTGGCAATGGCGTACAGTTGCAGCTTCCTCCACCGCTCAAGGCGAGGGTATCCAGGACGGTTGCTCAGCCAATCCAACGCTCTGGATTGGGGAGAAGTCTTGTCTTTCAAGGCCGCCTGGGTGTACACAGGAAGAGACTCTGAGAAGGAGAGACCCGTCGGAACCAAAGAGACTGGAGAAGGAGGAAACGATGGTAAGAAAGAGGACAGAACGGAATGTTAACCAGAGGGATCAGAGGAGACTGGGGACGGGGAGGGTGCATCTGTAGATGGTACAGCTGCACTTGTTGTGACCGCTCCGTTTGCTGGTGAGTCATGGCGCTGTGTGATGGCCATGTGTTGTTGGATCCCTGAGTTTGGGACACTGCTGGTTGGAGGAGTTTGGGGAACCAGTGAAGACGGGTGCAAAAGTGGTCTGGTCCTCCGCGGCCCAGGTATTGTGTCACTCACGTGCAATAGAATGGTCTTGGCTGGCAATCGACATCGTCATGCCAGCAATGGCCAAGCACAGAGTGAAACCAAAGCACAAGAACACCAAGATCAACGCAATGCTGCGCTTCCTTGGACGAATCATCTGAAACAAGTTCAACCTTGTTGGCGGAGTTAAGGAAATCGAGCAGTTATACAAGCAATCACCGGCATTCTCGTTTCCTTCCGCGTCGGTTTTCGGCAGCTGCCGACGATTCGGAGGTGCACCAAAGAATAGCCAACGACGGCGACGGAGACTCGACAAACGAAATCTCGGCTTGGCTCTCAGCGTGGATATCAAGAACCCCGTTCGCTGGCTCAGAGTCAATGGAATCATAGAAGAAAGATGGTGCCCAATCGCCGTCGTCATTGATCACAGATGCGATTATCGATGGTTCTTTTGGGATGACAGATATATAGATAGTCCGGGCCCTCGCTACCGGCGGTAGTAACCTTCAAGACGGAGTCCGTCTTCGCCTTTATTCGATATTGTGAAATCGTGCCTTTCTGTATACCGGTACTGATGTATGTGCACTTGATTCTGCCACTGTAGTCTTCCGTAGATATCTTCCCTACTCTAAATTAACCCTCGTTACGATGTTTTCTTGCAGTTGATCGTCCTTGTCGGATGCTGGTCATTTTCCACTATCGCACTATCGCACCCTTCAGTACAAAAAGTATCCATGTCTCAAGAAGAGAACATTATCTCGAAAAGTTGGACTTGCCTCCTCTGTCATAGGTCTTGTTGGGAGGACGCGAGGACATTCTGAGAACTCCTGCACTCTGTCAGCTCTTGTATCTCAGAGGCCATCGTGGTGGGAAGATGCCAAGATTTGCATGTCCGATTCATTCTCCCCTTTGTGCCGGTGCCGGTACCGTACTATGGATTGTGGGCCCAAAGCACCACTTTCCAGGCAATGTGGTGCTGCTGATGCTGTTGAATGGTACCGGGTGCATACTTGTTTTTGACACTACGAAGTACCTCAAATTGAATTGATCTTGCGGGGATTGACTACCGATACACCTCCCAAGACCTAAGCAATTGCGGCATCGGCAAACCATTAGATTGATCTCACAATTCCACAAACTCACAAGTTGCAAACACATAAAACAAAACGAAAAGAACACAACAAACCATCTATTTCCACTGGTGCAAAAATGAAGCTTTCAATCACTGCAATCACACTTGTTTCCTGGTTCAATGTGGTCATTTCCTTGGACAATGGCCCTGTCATTGTTGAACGTGATCTTCAGTTCGGAGATGAGGATTTCTTGGGACGCCAAGGTGGCAACAATGGCAATGGTAATGGCAACGCCAATGGCAATGGCCAAGGCCATGGCCCTCCTGATTTTGTGCTTGCAAAGTTCAATGAAGACAATCAAGTGAAACCTGGCCGGACCCTTCCTGTGCAGGAAGTTACTGGAAACTCAGTGCATGTTGGGGGGCGCCCGATTTCCTTAGATGACAACGACCTGACCCCCTTTAATGTGTTTGCCAAAGGAGCACGTGTTTTTGAGGATGGAGCTGAGCAGGTTCTGTCTCCCCTTGTGTTTCAAAGCAACACAGACAGCTCTGTTACAATCACCAAGGGTGCTGAAGGACGGTTGTTGTCAGCAACCAAAAGAGGAAATGGGAATGGGCGCGGTGTCAATCTGGATGTTCTTCCTGTGGTTGACAATTACTTTGCAGAGCTTGATGTTGACGATATCAGTGATGAATTGTTGGCTGAATTCACTCTGGCAGATGCATTGAGCCATGATGACCGTCGTAACCTCCGATCCATCAGTCAGTTGAAGGAGCCTATGAGCACCCATGATCAGCATAAAACAATTGATCGCTCTCTGCAAACTGTCTTCGATGTTGTTGAATTTGACATTGTTGTTGATAGCTATTTCTGTGCTGCCTATGGAGGAAATCCAACTGATGCCCAGGCAAGGGCAATCTCAATTTTTGCTGAGGCTAGCAAGAAATATGAAGTTTTCAATGTGAAGCTCAAGATCAAGACTTTGGCCACCTACTGCAATCCAGGCAATGACCCGATTCGATCCATGATCAATAGCGCTGGCTCTTCTGATGTTTGCAGCACCTCAAATTCCCTCTTGGAGCAGTTTTCAAACTTTGTAGCCAACCAAGGCACGTTATTTGAGGGCGACCTTGTCCATCTCTTCCATGGATTTGACTTCACTGGAACCAGCACTATTGGGTGTGCCTACCTAGACGTGCTTTGCAATTCATTCTACAGGACAGGTAAGGTAGAATGATCGGCCCCCAATGCTTTCTGGGCAATACCACTCCACAACCCTTCAAAACACATCAACTCATACTCTGTATCTCTTGCAATGCAATGGTCCAAAGGTGTCAATGAAATGACCTGGACTGGATCTCTTTTGAATCAGGCGCTCCTCTTTGCTCATGAAGCTGGGCACAACCTTGCTGCAGAGCACTTCCCCAATGAAGGATTCATCATGTATGCCTTTCTTTGCAACACCTGCACATCGTTCTCTTCCACATCCATTTCAACCATTACCAATGCGATCAACAATGCTCCTGCTGGTTGTATCCACCAAGAAAATGATGGCCCTATAACCCCATTCCCCACCCCATTCCCTACACCTTTCCCCACCCCTTTCCCCACTCTAGCGCCCCAGCCAGCTCCCACCTCTACACCTGCTCCCCAGCCAGCTCCCACCAACCCATCTCCTGATACCTGCATGGACAATCCTAATTGGAGTACCTGGGTTTGTGGCTACTGGTGTTTTGTGGCTGACTGCACCTGGTTTGCTATGAACGATCCCTGGTGGTACTGCGGCTATGATGTTGTTTACCACAACTGCCCTCAAACTTGCTACGCTTGCTGGTAGAGACTTGCCCCAACCCTCTATTCAACCCGGACGTGCACATCAGTAGGAGGACAACAAGTCTTCATCTAAAAAGGATCAAACCCAAAAACACCAGAAACAATGAAAATACTTGAAAAAGGCAGAAACAAATGAAAAACATCCGGAAACGGACCCAAACCACAGAAAAAATCAGACCAAACTCTACATGACCAAGAAAGGCAACCGCAAGTCATTGTGGCCCAAAGCAAAAAAAGTAAAAACACATACTAGTCCAGGGTGTATTTAAAATTGCGAGTGCCTGTGTCATTTTCGTGTTCTGAAGATTGCCTTTCAGTTCGTGATCCATTGGAAGAGGATCAAATAAATGATGAAGTCACCGACACGAAGTCTGCAACCCCAACAAATCCCGCTCCTGCTCCCTGAATCTCCAATCAGCCAAGGACCGAGCAAGCTTCACGTGATCTCCCATAGGCGTGACGAATACATCGGAGCAACCAGAGCCCAAATCTTGACGTATACTCATTGGGCCAAGAGCGTGAGACAGCTCCGAGGTTGAATCAATAGAGAGCAGACGAGGATTCAGCAGAGGGCCCTGCTACGGCACGGTAGCTAGAGTGGTTAAGCATCTTTATTTCGGTTGAGCTGCAATTAAATAATCTCAAGTGCTTGTTGTTTCCTGGTTTCTTTGGGTTGGGTACCGTACCCGTACTGCTTGTAGCTGACTTTCACACTGACGATTCTCAAGGCATCGTTGCCAACTCCCTTACACACCTTTTAGTTAGTAGTCGAACTGCCCGAGCGCGAATCCAAAAACCTGGAACGCGTTGAAAGGATTCTTAAAGTCGAGATTGAATTCCTGATCACTCCACTTGCACATTTGCAAGACGATTTCATTGGACGACTTTTCTACCAGTTGAATGTTTTTCGTCGAAGCCACTTTGCTGCGACGCCCGACAAAGGGCAACGTTCGCTTTTTGGTTACCGAATCGTAGGCTGCCCGTTTGCGTTCAAAGACTTGTGGTGGCGCCATGATATCACTCATGGTTGAGGACGGGGCAACTGCGAGCCGCTGCTTCATCTTTGGGCTAAACAAAAAGGCATTCAAGGTGTATTTGACAGCATTCTCCTCCTTGTGCAGGCCCGCCACTGTTTCATGAATGGTATTGGGTTGACGGTGACGGCGAGGAGGCTCTGGAACACCGCCTGGTGAATGCTGTTGCTCGGGATGATGCATCAAGCAAGCGTCGTTTTGTGGAAAGATGCAGAGGCTGGCACTGCGAGGCGAGCTGCTCTGGCGCAGTCCTCCCAAGAAGGAAGGACCATAGACAATGGAAGCCACTTGGATTTTGGGAACGTATCCCCGGTGAAGTGCATACGCCGTGTCTTGAAAGGGATGGCTTCGAGGAATCCGATCGAGACTGCCCAGGAACCGCTTGCTATCCATAGATGTGAACTCGGGGTCGTCATTGTAACGGTCTAGATTGTCCTTGTCAAAGACAATCGTTTTGGTTTCGCCGTCATCCTTGATGCTGTCGCCCATGGATGCGTCAAAGATGAGAAATGCCGAGGAAGAAGCGTCTCCAGGTCGAAACGCCACAAACAACGGCCACGTTTGCTTCTTCGCGTTTTGTTGTTCTTCCTTTTCGAGACAGAACATAACCATGTTCTTATTGTTTCGATACACAACGGCTTGAACCAACGCAGTGGAACGATTAAAGTGATGCGGCATCCAAGGAACGTCAAACGGTCCCAGTGGCTTGACGAGTGTGTTGGAGGACGGGGGTGTAATGGTATCATCGGTTGGCGCGGCATCGTCCCACCAAAGTCGTTGTTGTTGGTTCTTGGTACTGATAAGTAATTCCTTTCGGAGTTTCGTGTGTGCAGCTATACTCAGTGGGGATCCCCATTGTGTGTTGATGCTCAATTGTGGCTTTTTCTTCATCTTCATCTTGCTTGCTGAATTGCTGGAGTTGTACCGGTACGGTAAACCTTCTCTTGTCTCGTGCGCTGAAAGAAAAATGAGGAACGACAAGAAGCTGAAAAAGTGAAAGAAGGCAACGGCCGAATAGTCGCCGTGCGATGATCGGCGGGTCTGTACTCCGGCAAAATTCTCGAACACACTTCCCCCTTTCCATCATAGCGCCATCATTTCTTCATTTAGGGAACACATTTCGTCTCATTTTTTCATTTAGGGCAAACAGTGAGGTAATTTGTTCCATCCTACGTCAGGTGGACATAGAGACAATGAAGTCATTTCCTGTAAAAGGGAGTGTTAAATCAATTGGAGATATTGTAGTTGCGGAAGATACATAAGGAGAAGACTGCACTTATTACACTCGGAGGTGACGACGATGTTACCTTTTCTCCACTCGCCGAGGTTTTGCAAAAGCGCTATTACCGAACGCTGCTTTTGGCTTGCTGCTTGGCTGCTGGTGCGTTTGCATTCATAGAAGCCACTCTTTAGTAAAGAAGGAAACCCAAGTGCTCTTTTTAGACCTCTGTTACTTTAGCAGGCAACGCGGTTCACACCATCATCTCGATCTGCAGTGGAGGAGGTATCGATCTGTCATTGGTTTTTGGACATTATGAAGATCCCAACATCTACCTGTAGCGGCCTGGCTGTGTCCACTTGGATCATTCAACTGTTGATAGCTTCGATGACCGTCCAAGCGTCTGAGTGGTCGCCGAGCTATCTGGATCCCCTCAGGGAGAAACTGGAAGCCGCGGCAACCTGTCGATTGCAAGGACAACGACAGAGTACTAGTACACCTACAACGACTGCCAGCATTACCAGTGCTTCTATTTGGGGAACTTCGGAAGAAGAAGTGGGTCCATCGAGAATACTGCAATCGGGGCCAGCGCCCGAAGATCTGAAACCCCACTATATGTTTGCCGTGGTCCCCAAGCAATTCATTGAGTTTTTCGAGCCGACCAAGTTGGGTTGCATAGATCACTCGGCTCGCCTGAGTTCTAAATTGGAGGGTACGACTGTGGAATGTCTCTACATTGGACCGGCCGAAGCGGCGGATCGAGGCATTGTGCAAGCGCAGATTGTACAAGACATGCTCTGGGGCAGCAGCGACGGAGAAGAAGAGCCCTTGCCCATTGACGGTCTCGCCATTTCCGTGGTCGATCCCGATCTCATGACTCCCATTCTACGAAAAGCCAAAGACGATCTAGGGATTCCCGTAGTCACATTTGACAGTGACGCCCCCGAGTCGGGACGGGCCTACTATGTCGGTACCAACAATTCCTTCTTTGGTCGGCAGCTGGGACGTCAAATGGAAGCACTCAATCCGGGAGGAGGCACATTTGCCATTATTTCCGGAGAATCCGTCAATCTACAAGAACGACACAATGGAATTCTCAAAGAATTGGTCGAACAAACGGCGTCCAATCCGGATTCGACCTGGGAACAACTCGACGACAGTCCCTTTGATGCACTCAACAACCAGACGCTGGCACTACAGAAAATGGACGCTTGGGCAGAGCAAAATCCGACTGTGCTGCTCAGTGTCACGGGACTTCCCATGCGCATCAAGACATTGGAGGATGGAACTGTGTATGCGCCATGGCAAGAGTTTGTCGACAAGCATAAAGACCGGGGCATCACTCTCCTATCTGCCGATGCCTCGCCCCATCAACTCAAGTTTCTAGAGTACGTCCTTCTTGTCATTTCGTTCGTGAAGTACGACTGCTTTTCTTCGTGCTAACTACACTGCATCATTGTTTGTTCCTTTATTTATCTATTTTACAGGTACGATTATGTGAATGGCCTCGCAGGTCAACTCCCGTACGACATGGGCATCAAGAGCATCGATGCGCTCTGGTCCTTATTGGGAGATCCAAATGCTGACTTGGGCGACAATCCAGGCAGCGACACGATTGGAACCAATGTCTTGTGGCATATACAGATTCCACTCAAATTGCCAAAACTGGAAGTTGAAACCAACCGCGTCGGGGGCTTGCAATACATTGGATACACCCTATTCACCATTGTCGCATTGACAGCTCTGGCATTCAGTGCATGGGCATTGAAGTATCGACGGGTGCGAGTAGTCCGGGTGTCACAACCCAACTTTTTGGTCATGATTGCCGTCGGAGTCATCATCATGACGGCTTGCATGATTCCTCTGGGGTTGGACGACTACGACTCTGGAGGACTTTGTCATGAAGATGGAGAATTAACCGAACATGCGGCCCATTGTCGGGCCATTTGCATGAGTGTCCCGTGGTTATTCAGTATTGGGTTCACGACTACCTTTAGTGCCATGTACGCCAAGACGCGACGCGTCAACAAGCTATTTCGCACACAATCCGCATTCACACGAATACACGTCAAGGAAAAGGATGTCATGATTCCATTCTTCTTCCTCTTGACCGTTAACGTAACAATCCTCACGTGCTGGCAAGCCATCGATCCATTGGTGTACCATCGGGAATCTACATTGGCGCGGGACGAATGGAATCGAGTTTTGGCCACGTACGGAACATGCTACAGCGACAATATGGTGTATTTTCTCGTGCCCCTCATGTTGGTAAACGCGGGCGTCCTGGTCATGGCCAATTGGCAAGCGTACGAAGCAAGGAACATTGAATCCGAGTTTGCAGAAACAAAATCGATTGCAATCTGCATGGCCAGTTTGCTCCAAGCTGTGCTCAGTGGAGTCCCGGTACTTTTCTTTGTGAGCGACATTCCAAAGGCATTCTACATGGTCTTTGTGCTGCTTTGCTTCATTGTGGGAATGGTGATTCTGCTTGTGATCTTTGTTCCAAAGATTATCTTTGCCTATCGATTCACTTTATTGTCGCAGAGTACGCAAAGTCGGCACATGCAATCCGCAATTGCCAAAACCGCCAAGGCCGCTTCTTCCAAGGATTTCTCCATGCAGTCACAGTCGGAACAAGACCAGAACAATTTTGGCCCTGGCAGATGGACTTCTCATGGATGGCAAAGCACCGGCTCTCAGGGATATCAAAACGATCTTGGTTCTGATGTTGTTTCAGACGACTCTGCAGGCTCGTTGAACCACGATGGGGGCGGTGTACGCCGACGTGCGTCTTTACGGCGAAGCTTCGTTTCCGACCTTGCAATTATCAACGACGAGCAAGAGGAATACGACGAGCAAGAAGAGAATAAAAAGGAAGGAGGTTTTGACATGCCATCCGAGACATCGGACGAAGGAGACATGGAAGACCCTACGTCAGCGAAAGCGGCAGCTCTGGAATACGTGAAAGCGTTGGAAGAGGAGTCAGCCAGAGCGGAGAAAGTATTATCCAAAAGCCTGATAAGGAGGAAGCCTGATTCTGTACAAACTGCGGCGACAGAGGAAGATGCTGACGAAACAGAAAACCCGCACGAAGAACCACAGGAAGGTGAGGAGCGCGACAATGGCGATGCAGATCTACTGGAGGACGAGCCGCGCGAAGAAGAAAAAAAGGAAGACTGCGCTGGAGTCGAATCAAGTACTGCCGCTGATATCGAGGCCAACCAGACGACTGATGGACAGGAAGAAGGACGCGGGGAACATGTTATCGAGGCTGGGCCACAGACGACCGAAACGAGTGGGGGGCAGGAAAATGGCAATGATACAATCCTACAAAACTCACCGCAACAGCCTCGCGAAGGTGATGAGGAACCCACCGTCTTGGGGACTAATGGACCAGTATGAATTTTCTGCTTGACTTACAATCAAAGGCAGTATTGAAAAGGACGCATGAATTCAATCGTTTCGAGAATGGATACGCAGAGCCGCAGCCAACAAAAATACATCGCAACGCAACGCAGTGTTCTGCTATTGATGTCGTGGTTACCCGCAATCTTGCCCCACGGTCTGACATCGTCCAATGACGACCGACACGACTTGTGGCGCTCTGGGCCACGAATGAATGCGGGTATCTATCTCTTTTCGCATCGAATTGCCAGACGGCACCAGCATGGCCCGGTTCTCGGAGGACGGGTTTCTATGGCCTTCCCTTGCAGCATTAGTTAAACGCGCCGCGAGAACTACCAGTAGACAAGACTTTATATATGTCAACCACGATACATCAACATAGGCAGAAAGCATATCATCTTGATTTCGCTGGTCCATAAAACTAGATACTTGGGCCGGGTCCTGGTCCTGACCCAACCCAACTCCCGGCACTATCGGCCACACCATGACCTTCTCAGCCCGACATCAGGCCAATCCCCACATCTATCAGGCCCAATCCTGCACCCTTCCCAAGTTCTGGTTCAGTCAAAGTTGAGATAACTACCTGGTACAAACTATTCTACTGGCAAGTGCCGCATGCATCTTTCATCAGCTGAATGAGCAAAGTGGTAGCCAGCAGCCCGTGCGGTGGGTCTGAATGGGGTCTGACTACAGCATGGAGATTGGCCTTGATCCGAGGTGCTTCTTGTACTATTGTAGCATTAGCGCTATCTATAACAACAACAACCAACATTACCAGATATTTTAGCTCTAGAGATTGCTTAGAACAAGCTCGCAATGATACGTGAAGCAGAAGTTTCGTGCTTGTCAAGAGGATCAACCTCACACTGTGGGGCCGTCGGGAGCGACAGCAAACTAGTAGATTCATCGTCTGTCATCGCTGCCACTTCTTCTTCGTCTGGCTCCTGCAGCTCGCTTAGAAGCTCCTCTTCGTCAAAGTCTGCCATCATTCCTCCCTGGCCTGCCGCAGCCAACAACTCACCCACTTTTTCATCTGTAAAGTCGCTGATTCGTACACCTTTCTGTACAGATGACACCGCATCCGATGCCTCCTTCATTATCATTCCCACTTCACGAGATTCGACAGCCGATTCCAACATGATGATTTGTGTTTCCATATTGAAGACCGCGCTCTTGATAACGTCTATGGTTTGGTTAAGACGTTTCTTCTTGGCCAAACAATACAGAGCCCCCTTGCGGTCTCCCTGTTTAAGCCTCTTCTTGGCTTCTTGACGAAGCAAAGCACGTTCCTTACTGCCCTCCAACCTTTCCAGCCGCGCCTGCTGAAGTCGAATTGTGTCTTCCAATAGTTGCACTGTCTTGGCTTCCTGAGGTGTGAGTTTGGATCTATACGATCCCTCCACGTAGGGTTCTTCCTCCGGCTCTGTCTCCACCACTTGTAGTGACGTTGTGGACCCCATTGTGATTTCATATCCTTCCGAAGTTGGCTCCTTGGGTTGCGGTGGTAGTGGATTGTTTGGCATGATCTTTTTGCTGTTGGGCGCTTTCTTGGGCGAAAGCTTTTGAAAGAGCTTCATCGTGGATTTGAGAGGCGCCGTTGATTTGATCATGGGAGTTGTAGCTTCCTTTCCAACCGAGTGAGACCCAGGAACAGCGCTGGGAGCATTACTCTTGCCTTCGGGTTTGTTGGTTTCTGCAGTGTTTGCTGTTGTTGTTGTTGGCTTGGTAGAATCGGCATCTTCCTTGACTGGAGTTGTCCCAGTAGCAGCTACACCTCGCTGCCACCAGGGTTTTTGCGAGTTCGTTTCCGCATTGGCTGAAGTGTCCCACCACGAAGCCTTTTGCTCCGTTGTTTGGGTGCCTATCTGTTGATTGCTAGTAGTCGAGGTACTTGGAGTGTTGAACTGGCCTTGACTGACCACCGACCTGCTGGAAGTCTTTTTAGGTGCCTGCTGCAAGAGCTTCTTTGTCGCCTGCTGTTCCGAGTTATACACCGTTGCTTGAATCGAAGGTTTTTCTGTATTTTTCTGTGCAGGCGCAACACTTTTGGATGATGTGACTTGTCTTTTACTATTCGACGTCCTTGTCATTTTGGGCTTTTCGGATGGTGCCGAGGGGAAGTTCAGAAGAGACAAACCACTCTCGACACCAGCAGAACCGGCCGTCGACTGTGGCTTCTTTTTCGGCGTGACTTTTTGTTTCATGCTCTTGGGCTCTGATTTCTTTGGCGGCACAGTGGTAGTTTCTTGAGGGGTTGCTTCTTCAGCCTTGTTGTTGTGGCCAGGCTTCTGATATTTGTACCCTTCCACAGATGCTTGATACAATGGAGCATGCGAGTTTGCCGAATTCTTCTCTCCCTGTGGTTCTTGCTTGATAGGTTTGCTTTTTTGTTGCTCTTGTTGTTGTTGTTGTTGTTGTGATGGTTTGGTTTTCGTGTTCAAAAGTTTCAACTTTTCAAGAGCCCGTTGTTCCAATTTTTGTTTTTCGTCCTTTTGTTTTTGGAGTTTCTCCATGACTCTTTGTGCCACGAGTTCTTCCCGCTGTTGGCGTAGAATATCAGCATGGCGTTGCTTTTTGGAAAGCTCTGCTTTTTGTTTTTGATCTTCTTCTTGTTTGCGAGCAAGCTCTTCTCGTTTTTTTCTTTCTTGAGCTTGTCGGCGCAACTTTTCCTTGAGTCGTTCTTCGGCGTCCATGCGAGTGGCGACAAGTTCCATCTTTTGGAGGACTTGATCGACTTGTCGAGAGTTTTTGACCCGCTGCATCTTGTTTTGCCGCTGGTAGTTGCCATGTTTGGGAAGTCCTTCCAAGGAAAATGTGGCAAAGCGAAGACCAAATACGTATGCATCGTCGAGGCGCCGTTCGTCCAAAGCGAGTTGAAAGGCCGTCACCAGGCGATCCGCCATGCCATAGTACTTTTCGATTGGGTATGAATCCAGTACATGAAGTAATGCCTTGCCGCTTTCGGCTTCTACTTCTTTCAGATGTTTTCTCCTGGTGGCGCTCGCGGCATGATCATTGTTGTTGTTGTTGTTGTTCGAAGAAGATGTCATGGTGCATACACATTATTATTGATTGGGATTGTGGTTGATTCGATTCTGGGCGTGAAGAAAACGGAAGCTTTGGAGTCGTGAGCAGTCCCTTCCTACATTGTAACGGCTACCATCGCCACTACGAGCATTTTACCGGTGGTCGCCATGTGCGTGTCGGAACCGCCTTGCCGGCTTACCTCCGTCTCGCAGCCACCAACCAAGTTCTGGAGATGCTCATGCATGGTTTGTGATCATTATTTTTTCCTTTCTTCTTCTGACTCTTGGCTCTCTTTGACTTACTGGCCAAGTCACCCAATTTGTTGCTGTTTGGTGGGACTATCTAAAAGAAAAGAAAAAATGCACAAGAGTGTGTCCCAGTTTCATCTCTTGTCCAGACGACAATGGGCGAGAAGAAGTCGAAATCCTGTGATTTGGCGTCACTCCCGTCGTCACAGCAGTGTGGTCCCGTGGAAGACAAGTCGCCTCGAGCATCACCGGCAGTTTCCACAATATTATCAGTATCATCGAGCACTGTTGTCCACGGCCGTGGCATCCCAACCCCCCGACGACGACGAGGATGACGAATTGGACGAGGAAATTGAAGCTCTGGCGGCGTCTTGTTTTCCATTAGATGATGGCGAGGATGATTACTTGATGAAGGACGATATTCGTCATTTGCGAGAGCAAAGACGACGAATGGACCATGCGTCACTCGACCTGGAATTGGGGGATACATCCAGTTGGGAACAACAACAGCAAGACGTCATCTTGGAGAGTGATGATGAAGAAGACGACAATCATGAATTTGGAATGGATCCATTTGATTTTCCGTCTTTTCCAGAAGGATCTCCTGCGGCAGAACTTGATCGACAAAATCGACAACTGCAGTCGGAATCCCCCCAGAGATATCAGCCTGTGCTTTCCCCTCTGGATATGCTAGAACGGATCATTGACAACAACAACAGTAACAACAATGAAGAAACCACGTTCGATCCATTGTCATACAGTGGACCTCCACAACATCACGCACATCAACATGCACATCTCACCAAAGAACAGCGATTGCGTCAATTGCAACTTCAACTGGAATGCGAGGCACAGCAAGAGGCCGTGCAAAAGTATCAAAAAATGACACAACTTACCAGATCCCGAAAAGATTATGCCAGTCTCAACAGTTTACAAAAACTCATACTGCACTGGTATCAACCCATTCGAGACGAAATTCAAGCCACACAATTGGGATACATTTTTAGAGGGGACATACAACAACAACAACAACAACAACAACAACAACAATCAGTACAAAACAGCAATAAACAAAAACAAACACAAACACAAGAAACAATAAATGATGACGACGATGACGAAAATGATGATGACAATGACAATAACAACAATATACGCCCGAATCGGACCGCCATTCATCGATACGGTCCATTGCTAAACACGGTCGAACCAGAAAAACTGGCCGTCATTCTCACCCATGAAACACTCACGCAAATCATTGCCAAGACGCAGGAGCAAATGAACTATGGGGGTGGTATTAGTCTCGTTGATCTTGCAATGAAATTGGGACGCTCGGTCGAACAAGAGGTATTGTTGCAACGGATACTCAAACAAAAAATGCAAGAAGAACGACAAAAACAAGAAGAAGAACAACAAAACAAAAACAAGAATGATGCCGTGGCTGCCTTTGCCAAAGAGACACTTGGAAGAACTAGCAGCAAGGATTCGACCACGACAAAAACAGCACAGCCATTTTCGTACACCGAGTCGCGACTTTTATCGTACCTTCGAGAACTGGCACCCGACGACCAAAATGCCAAGAATGCTCGTATGGTTGCTTACGCCGTACGTCGGGCCCGACGCGCTTTGAATGCCGACGAATGGTCCATGAGAGATCGCGCCCAAGTGGGAACCATTTTGTTAAAGATATTACTGGATCACGCCACCATTCGATTGCCCGATGGGAGTGTCCAACCCGCCTTTCGCATGGAACGACGGTGGAACCATTCTGCGAAACGAATCAAATCGACAAACTACATTTTGGTACACGATGCGCTCTGGAAACTGGCTGTGGCGGATGAATTCGAGAGTATTGCCGCACAAACCACGCGACACAAACCCATGGTGATTCCACCCGAGCCTTGGACGTCGCCCCAACAGGGAGGCTATGCCTGGCTCAAAACCGATCTGGTTCGTTTTCATGGATCGAAACTACAGCGAGAAGCATTGGATGAAGCAGACTTGACACCCGTATTGGACGGTTTGAATGCTCTGAGTCGGGAACCGTGGGTGATCAACAAGACGGTTCTCAATGTTGCTCAGCAGTGCTGGGATCGAAACGTTCCACTTGGAGATATCCCCAGCAGGACCGATCTGGTGGTGCCGCCAGAACCCACTCCTCCGGAGCGAACCAAGTTTAAGAGTTCCGACGACCCCGACTTTGACGAAGCGTACGTGGAACAAAAAAAGAAGGAATGGGCAAAAGAATTCAATTCGTTCAAAGAAGCACGGAATCGGTATCGTCGTGTCCAGCAAAAGAACCGAGACTTGTTCTCGCTGCGATGTTCGGCAATGCTCAAGCTAGGTCAAGCCAAACAGTTTCAGGACTACGACAGCATCTATTTCCCGTACAATCTTGACTTTCGAGGGCGGGCATATCCTATACCTCCTCATTTTTCCAATGTGGGATCTGACTTGTGTCGCGGTGTGCTCAAATTTGCCAAGGCGAAACCTCTCGGGAAACGCGGTTTGTTTTGGTTGCATGTTCATGTGGCCAACTTGGCGGGGAAAGACAAGATGACCTTTGACGATCGGGCACAGTATTCCATGGACAATCTTGAGAATATTCGAAAGTCAGTCCAAGACCCATTGGGAGAAAATGACGAGTCCGGCGAACGACCCTGGTGGATGTCTTTGGATGACCCTTTTCAGGGTCTGGCGACGTGCCACGAGATTGTCAATGCCATTGATTCTGGCAATCCCGAAACGTACATGTGTAGCTTGCCAGTGCACATGGACGGCAGCTGCAACGGCCTGCAACACTATGCAGCCCTGGGCAGGGATATCGTGGGCGGGACTGCGGTCAACCTTTGTAACTACGACGAGCCACAGGACGTGTACATTGGGGTCATGGAGGAAGTCATTCGCCGTGTTGCAGAAGAAGCCGAACGAGAGATAGAATACGATGTAGACAACCCCGAGCTTTCCAAGAAGGAACGAAAAGAAATCCTGCATAACAAGTCTGCGAAGCTTGTGAATGGTCTCATCGACCGAGGTGTAGTCAAGCGAACGGTGATGACCAGCGTCTATGGAGTGACATACATTGGGGCTCGCCAGCAGATTCAAGAAAAGATCGAAGAGAAGGTGAGTGAGGGCAGCAATTCGGTTGACGTAGCCACTGCACTGGGGGCGTCTTTCTAACTCTGATATGTTGGCTTTCCTGCTCTGTTTAGCTGGAAGAACTTGGACGCGATTTGGACGAAGTCAACTACGAAGTTTTCGCTGCAAGTGGCTACCTTGCGCAAGTGACGATGGAAGTGATTGGCGATCTGTTCACTGGAGCAAAGCTAACCATGAATTGGCTCACCAAATGCGCACGATTGCTGTCCGCCAAGGGTTACCCCGTGGCTTGGATGACGCCTCTTGGCCTGCCTTGTATTCAGCCTTACCGTCAAAAACGGACCTCCAAGGTCGTCACGGCTCTGGCATCCGTTTTGATTGCTGACTTCAGCGACGACTTGCCAATTCACAAATCTCGTTCCGTGTCAGCCTTTCCTCCCAACTACATTCACTCACTGGATTCTACGCACATGCTCATGACCGCCATGGAAATGGACCGACGAGGGCTAAGCTTTTCGGCTGTCCATGATTCCTTCTGGACTCATCCGTGTGATGTGGACGAAATGAACGAGGCTTTGCGGGACCAGTTTGTCGAACTGTATTCACATCCGCTTCTTGAAGAACTGAAGACTTCGTTTGAAATCAGATACCCCGACATCAGCTTTCCCGATCTTCCCGACAAAGGAAGCTTGGATCTGGAGGAAGTGAAAGAGTCCTTGTTCTTCTTTCAATAGAAGCAAGACGTCTCTTCAAATGACTTTGTCCAAATAGTACAGTACCAAGACTTTGTTCAAATAGTTCAAGACTTTGTTCAACTTGCTTTGAATAGGCTCAAGAAAGCTGTTCCCGGGTTAGCCCACTCACTGGTGCCGGTCCAATCGAGAAATTTTTCTTTAAGTTTCTGAGGGACTGACCTTGTAGTTGTGTGGTCGCTGCTTGCTACTGGCTTCCGTAAGTAAATAACTTCCCTACCTGATACTCTAAAACCCCCTTTCTACCGGTACACTTGTTGCCAGGTCTCTGCTGGGGATGATAAAGCAATAGCCTCAACACCGCATGTCCTAACATGGCAAAAACTTATCTCATCTTGTACTCGGCGTCTACATCAAACAGGTCCGCTGCCTTTTTGGGACTGGACGGAAGGATATTTTTCTCGAAGCGCCCCAATGGCGCGCCGTCTCCGCACCGTTCCCGCGTTCTAGAATCCAATCTGATTGGCTGAGGAAAGATCTTTGACCGTTGCGGCTAATGCCAACACGTCCTCTGCGCGGCAGCTCCCTCACTCACCACATCTCACGACAACACCACAGTTACCTGAATTTACCAAAGCCATCTGCCATCTCCAAAGCTCTTTGCCACTCTTCTCTTGCTCTCTTTGATCTCTCTCCAAGTTAATCTATCTTCAGTTTCGTCCCATTCTTTTCGCTTAGTATATTCACCATGAGCGACCAACGAAAAGCCGTCATCAAGAATGCTGACATGGAGGATAAAATGCAGCAAGATGCCGTGGACATTGCATCAAAGGCACTTTCGGAGTACAACATTGAAAAGGTGCGGATCCAGCGTGTTCAGGTCTGTCGTGCTGTGCCGTGTGGGTAGATGGCTGACCACTGATCTTATTTTGTCTCTTTATTATTGCAACATGATAACAGGATGTGGCAGCTTACATCAAGAAAGAATTTGACCGACGATACAATCCAACTTGGTGAGTAGTGCTCATTGACGGCTGCGTATCTTTCCATCAGGCCAGAAGGCCCCAAATCGAATCCATTGGAATGGGCCGTGGGTGGTGAAGTAGTGCGAGTGTGAATTTTGAGTCCGTTGGTTGCCAGAAGTGTCAACTTGTTTGAGTGATCAGATATCCCCAGTGATTGGCGTCTATTGCGGATGAGGCTGCATTACCCTCTACAATCTACTCCGTGTTGAACTTGCCATCTCACCAGATTTTCTCTCATCCACTGATTAACAGGCACGTGATTGTGGGGAGAAATTTCGGGAGCTATGTGACACATGAATCCAACTTTTTCATTTACTTTTATCTGGGACAAGTTGCCATTTTGATATTCAAGAGTGGTTAAGACCTTTATACGCGATATATCTCCAACAATCAGCACGTTTTTCGAAACAAATACTATATTTAATTTGCCTTTGGCTGGATGGGATGAAGGTTGACAATCAAGGGCATCTTCTTCTGTATCTCCTTGTACCGTTCTTTTTCATGTTATGCATGAATGTAGAAAAGTTCATTGGGAGTGCCAGAGCTTGAGAGAGATTGGAGGTTGAAAAAGCAGGCATTGGATAATCAAATACATGGAAAAGATTTAGAGTTTCTATGCAGATTTCATCGTTTTCGTGGTGCTACCGTAGCTAGCTAGTGCCGGTAGAATAGAAACTACGGCACTCACTCCTTGCGCGTTGGCTCCGAAGTGGCCGCTAGATTACTAGTAGTAGTCTGCTGCTCTCGAGGCTTCCACCGTTCGATCCTATCCAACTTTGGTACGGGCTACCCCACAGAGTCCTCAAGCAACCAACCACCTTCCTACCCGAGTATCTATCTAGCTAGTTTTATTAGTAGTTCCGGTTTGATGACTTTGCTGCGACCCACCGCACCGTGGCCTTTCGGCGTCGGCTTTTCATGAGCAGTACTGGTTACGGAATGTTGATCGAGCACTCATCAGCTGTGCCATGTGTAACTTGATTGGATCATTCGGTGATCTTCTCAGACCATAACGAGACGAAGGACTTCAAAAATGTATTCAGGACATCAAAACATCAAAACTTCCTAAGGTTCATTAGCTTTGGAGGACAGCGCCATCATGGCAGCACGTCCAAGATTAGGCTACAGCTAGGCAGGACTTTGCGAAAGAGTGCCAAAGGCGCCACTTCAAGCATCATTGCTTCTATTGCTGTACGTACGGTATTTACAAACGCGCTCCAAATCCCTTGGCGTATCGGTCATTGTTGATTGCATATCTTTTGAAAGAAGTGTCTCTGACAAGGGTAGCCACTTGGTTCAGAGGTGGTTTTTCCTTGTAGGTTTCCAACAGTTCCACGCTGCCATCAGGACGTTCAATGTAGGCTTGCCAAGGACCAGCTGTACCGTAGAAGTAAGGTATGACCATACCAGAAACCAAAAATTATTGTTCCAAAGAGAAGAGGGGGGGGAGTACAGTGAGATCAATTGAGATTTCTGCACGTATATATTGTCAGCTCTGTGCCAAAGCACGCAAGACATGGAATGACACCATGATGTATGCACGTACGAAAGATGCGAAAGACCCATCCCTTGGAGATTCTCTTCAAATAGTAGGCTTCCTCATAGCCACGTTTGTTTCCCAAATCATAGCTTGTGGAGTAGGCATTGTTCAATACGACAAAGGGCTGTCCGGGCTCACAATGAGCATTGGCAATGGAATCCCATCGTTCTTCTCCGCCCGGGTTGACACAAATAACGGCTTCGTTGCTGCGTCCTCCTTGACGGGCCTGAGGCGACAGGACGGCGCCCGTACGGGTGACGTCTCCCGTCTTTTTGATGGCCTTAAAGGAGACATTTTCCGTGGTCAAACAAGCCACATTTTTGCCACCCAAGACACCCCCCTTGACGGCAGGAGCAATCTTTTTGGCCCAGTAAATGTTGGCAAAGGCCACCAATTCACGAGAAACTTCAGATCCCGGGGTGTACCCACCCACCACGCCCAAATCACGGGCTACCACACTGGTTCCAAATTTCTTGTTGAGGGGAGTACCAAACTTGACCTACCGTACGGATTTAATGAAAGAAGAGAAAATGCATCATGGACATGGTGAGCCGACATACATTGCTAAAAGCCTCAGTAAAAAAAGGTAGCTCTAAAAATTCTCACCTCATCCACATTTGGAACGGCAGGAAAGTTGACCTCAATTTTGTCGTAGCCAGCCGAAAGAGCGTTTGAAATACCGGTGCTAGCCTGTTTGGCAATCTGATCATTGAGCCAACCGTCATACAACTTGGGCATTTGCTTTCCTCCGTCGAGCAGGGGAACCAATGACACGACGGAGCATGGAAAAAGCAACGCAATCGCTACTGAGGTCTTCATCTTTCAGATCACTTCAAAAGAGAATAGATTGTGCAGAACAGAATGATGATACCACTCTTTATTGTATCCTCTGCCGCTGCTGTGAAAGAAAATTGATTACATATGCAAACAGAGGCGTGGTATCTTCTCATCTTATCTTCTTTGGTGGCAGATGTTCGAAGGAGGAACGAAGTTGAAGACGAAATTCATACGTGGTGCCTCATCTCATTCACGAGCAGGACTTGATTAACAGCTTTGCCACCTTTTTCAGAATGTCGTTACGCAAGACGGCAAAAGCAAACTCGTTCAACCTCATTTATTTTTTGGCTCGAACCAAAACGCATTCAGCACATCTTTGTCTTCTTGAACCTTTCATCGTGAGTTTCGAAGAGAAGAAGCACCAGAAAGCAATGATGTGATTGTCAGTTGCCTTGCCTCCTCATGTGGTGTTCGTCGTTGTCTCACTCCTTCTTCTCTTTTTCTCCCCTCAAACAGGTTCTTTCGCTTTTCCGTTTCGTCGTTTCTTTTTGCGCCATGAAAACGTCCCACAAAACCGATACCCCCAAAGTGGATACCCCTCCAGCAGCGGTCGAAGCCCCTGCTGTCAACAATGATCTCACCAACCTTTCCATCTTCGAGGCTCCCGCCTTCAACGATCCCAGCATTTGCAACAGCCGTACTGGACTCGTCAACGGCATTGCCCGTCGCGTCGGTAACGACCGCATCGTCTTCTTCATTCAGACGGGCCACGTCGATGATCGAGCATCTCGCAAAGCTGTACTCGTGGCTCAACGCCAACGGGCGTCCAAGTGGTACCTCTTTGATGTCTCGGACATTCAGAACGATGGATCGTCAAAGTTCCCGTTCGAAACGTTCTCCTCCAAGGACGATGCTCGCTTTGTCGGCAAGTTCAATCGAATGAAGGATTCGAAATTGGCGGCTTTGGCAATGAAACAGTACGTGGGATTCTCACTCTTTCAAGGACGCGACAAGGTCCCTCCTGTCCAATCCATCTTGTACGAAACCCCCGACATCAAGACCTTTTGGAAGAATAAGCACACTCGCACTTGTCACATGGTTTGTTTGGGGACTCCCACTCCCAACGCTCGGGGCAATGGCATTGTCGACAGCAGTCGCATGGAACAGTCCGTCAAGTTGCTTCTCGGAAAGAAAAAGACGCTCAGCGATGTCGTGGCACCAGACTTTGGAATCTACGTTGGGGCGACCAATCACATGAAGAACGACGCGGGTGAGCCTCATCCGATCTTCCATGGACGCGCCAACAAGGTGGCGGCTCATGAAAACATGGTCCTGGCCGACTTGCTCACCAAGCGACACAACCTTCAAATGGTTGCCTACAAAAAGCACGTGGAGTGGAACGTCGACTTCGCATTCCCGAATTCTGCATTCACGGCGTTTGCGTTTGCCTTGTCGCAACTCGAAATGGGCAACGTTTAAGTACTAACCAGCCATGCCGCTCGGCACATCACACTTCAATGACGCCGTCATGTATCGTTTCAACTAACTCACGATCTCAAAGCGAACGCAACTTGATGCAAACAAAAAATCATTCAAATCAATAAAATCATTTCTGTAGGTTTTTACACACGAAATTCCTTGTACCATAGATTCATTAAGCAAGTAACGGCGGGGAGTAGATAAACGCTCAGTCGAACGAGACGAAGTGGCTGGCTGTCGCAAGCCCCTTACACACAAATAAATCGAGGAAGCCCCCGTCATAGCGTGGTGGGCTGCACATAGCTTGGAATAACGACAATTTCACGACGTCCCTCCCAGTACTGCAATGCCGAGAGACACTCTTCCAATTTCTTTTGAGATTCTTTCCATTGAGGAGAGCTTGTGGCGACCCCTCTGTTGACAAGTCCCTGGTGATGCATCATCGCGTACAAATAGTTGTCGCGCGCCTTTGTCTCTTCAGCATCAAAGTCAATCATCCTTGCGTCACGAGGATTCAATTTTCCCAAAGCGCTCTTGGCGGCGATTCCACTCGAGGCGTGGCTTTGTTGTTCCTCGCCTAGCATTTCCCAGTACTCGATTTGAGCATAGCTATCACGAAGGAGCTTTTCAGATTTCCTCCATTGCATTGTACCAGGGGCAACTCCAGCCTTTTGTAGTTTCTGGTGTTCCTTGGTAGCCTTTATGTACCGTTCTCTGGCCTTCAATTCCTGTTCTGCAATATTCTGTGCCGTCATCATATTAGCCATGAGAACGTCGGAACGAGATCGCACAAGGTCAAGGAGTCCGGCTTCGTCAGTCTCTTCCACGCTGTTTAGTAATGCCAACTCTTGTTCGTATGACTTGCCCAGGGCTCTGAAATCGATCAAGGTTTGCTCCTTATTAACGTGCTTGGTGATCTCTGAAGTCCCAAATATCTGAGATCCCAATGACGAGATACTATCCGAATCCTTGGGACTTGTGTAGATTTCTTGGTCTCCAAAAGATTTCTCGAGATCGGACTAAGAAGAGGACCCACGCGTCGTTAGTTCTCAGAAACAATCTACCAAGCCACCACTTACAGACGCCACCAGCCAAGGAGACTCACCGTTCTCCTGCTTTCTTGTTCTTCCTCGTCTCTTTGGTCGACCACTTCTGCCTTCTTTTTGCCTTTGCCTTTGTTGAGCCATGGGATTATAATTGGTTTATTGTAGGAATCATCGTCCTTGCTCTTCTTCAGCTTGAGCACGGCCTAAGAATAGAAAGATAATCGACGCTGTTGGATCAGAAAGCAAAGCTTCAATTGTCTCTCGAAAGTAAGTGATCCCGCATGCTTACCTTTTCCGCCTCGTCCTTCGAATCCCGTGACTTCGTTCTTACCTCTCGGGTTGCCGACAGGTCGTCACATTGTTTTTTGATCTGTTCCAACTCCTTCAAACGAGACTTGCTCTTTTCCAATACCTTTTTGAAGCTCTTGAGCTCCTTCTTGAGTTTACCAGTTAGCTTCTTGTCTCCGCTCTGGTTCGCCCTTTCCATGGCCATGGTGGCAACTTGGATCTGTTGCTCAAGTTGTTCCAAGCTCATGGTGCCAATTTGTTTTTGTTTTGGTTGGCTCTGCTATACCCTCCAATAGATAAAACTCTATCTCGAAGGGACGAATGAGGCAAAGAAATGCAAGGTTTCAGGAACAGAAACTTTGGCTCCACTTTGGCTAGAGCGGAATTTTGGCCAAACGGAAACGCCATTACGCTATGTAGCACATTCAGTATAATTTATAATGATCGCAACTGAAGGACCGTTTGATCGACTAACTGCAGCAATCTGTGAGTGTGCTTTCTGGGCCTATCCTGGCGGATGACATTGGAGGAAGCGCACCTCCCAACGATCCAGGATGGATACAATGCTGTCGCTGAATTTGAATCTTCCAACCAAAATGAGGAAGCGGAAGATTTTGGCGTTGCTTCCGCTATCCAAGGAGAAGGGGTCCCGCCCAAGATTTTTTCCTCCTTCGCGTGCGCCAAACATGGTAAAATGTGACAGATTCGTGAATAGGAAAAGCCTACAGTAGCTGGCGGAGCCACCGTAGGCACCGTACCGTGCCGTACCTGCGCCGGTACCGTAGCTACTCAAGTCGTACCGGAGCTGTTGCGGTCAAGAGAAAAGGTGGCAGGTAACACCGTAGGGTTGGCAGTATCTGCCCATTCTCCCAGTGACATTGTGAGCAACACGCCCATTAGTATTAGGACAGCTACGACTATCATGCGACTGTGGCAATTATACTGGCGACTTGACTGGGTGTTTAGTTGGATTGATGTTGATACCTACTGGAAAACACAACGGTGGCTAGCTAGCTAGACCTGGACAAATTCGCCACCAACGGTGGCAAACTTCGAGCTAGCCAGCTGCCTGGACAAATTCACCACCAGCTGACCCACCGGAGTGGACGCCAAAGTAAAGAAGAAACTACATGTACCAGTGTGGGATCATACCATTGCACCTAGCTAGTTGGACAAAACGGCCAAGAACAAGATTAATTAATTAATGTAGTCAGTTTCATGTAGGTTTTTATCTTTGGAATCAAATCATGAGTTAAGCTGCAACGAATGCAACCAAACACAACAAGCAATATCTCCTAGGCAGTGATGGCAGTGGGGATCTTGGCGTCGCTTGCCGTGCTCGCCCAAATTGTCCCACGAAGCCATGCCATGGCTCCGGAGCTGGATCGCTTCTTCCCCTTCTCAATCTTTGTGTCTGAGAACCGAGACTTCTTTTTCTTTTTCTTCTGCTTCTGCTTCTTGCTTGACCTGGAGGATCTCCCAGATCTCCCAGAGAGGTTCGTGGATCCAGATCGGTAGGACTCGGTTTCACTGGCATCATCGTCAGAATCGCTATCATCACCAGAAAAAAAGTTGGACAGCGACAAAACAGAACCAGTTTCACTGAGCCCACCCGTGCTCACATCATCTGTATCCCTCCTGATGTTTCGCAAAATGTGGGGGGCATCCACTCCACCAACAATGGTGGTTTTCTTGGCAAAGTATGAGCGATAGGATCGAAGCTTGTTTTCTGCCTTGTCCGTGGCATGTCTTGACAATCCCATCTTGTGGCTTGTAATCAGGAATTGGGTGATCATTCGATCAAATAGCTCTCTTGATAGCTTGGCATTGCCCCTTCCCCTTGGGTACATAACAATTTCCATGATCCTTCGACGATGTTTTGCATCAACGCCCTCATCTGGAAAGAAGGCAAGTTGGAGGAATGCAACAAGGTACACATGGTGATCCATGTAGGGCTGATCTAAGAAGGTGTCTGCAATTTGCGCATCTCCTTCATCTCCAAATCGATCCGTCAAGTCACATGTCCAAGCCCGAACCACTCCTGTTGTGGACTTCTTCTCAAGTGTTTCAGGCAACCAGTCAGGAATTTTAATCTTGGAGTACTCAGGAAGGACCACTTCAGCATCTGTCTCCATGGTTTTGGGTGATGCCAGTGGGAGCGCCTTCTTGATGTGCTCATCCATGATCTTTTCTCGCTGTGCAACCTTCTCCCCATACTCAAAGACAATTCGAAGTGGAACAAGAATGGCAACACATTCATCAACAATTTCCTTGTCAACACCAAATGTTTGAAGCCCCTGAACAAAGCAGCTGGCAACCATATCAAAGTGTGTAGGGCCCAACCCCAGTTCTCGAAAGAGACGAGTATGTGTTCGAAGCATGAAATCCAACAAGTCCTCCTCTTCTGGTTTTTCATTCTCATTCCCAAAGATGACCCGAAACAACTTGACCTGGTGGGTCTTGAGGGCAGACACAGAAATGTTCACAAAGAAAGGCTGGAGGTCGGGGTTCTCCACAATCTCGTCAAAAAAGGAGCATACCAAGAGGTTAATAAAGGCGTCACCACCAAGACGATCATACAAAGTCTGCCCCCCTTGATTCGCAGATGCGAGGTCGGCCTGGGAACCTTGGGGCATGATGATGGATTTGATGTGTTAGAAGGAAGGCAAGGAAGATAGGAAGTGAAATTATGAGCACTGGATATGGCACTGCGAAACATTGCAACAAGCCCAACCAAGCTGCCAAGCCAACCAAAGTCGGCAACTCGAACTGTACTAGTACATGTACATGTACTGGTCATCGAGCTGACCTCTGTCGGATATTCTTTTTCCCAACCACTGTAGGTACCATACCGGAGCCAACGTACTAGTATGCTCCACTGGTGTCCTAACCAAGGGAAGCAAGGTCTGGAATGCTGGGATGGAGGCCACCCAGTATCATCTACTGAGTACTAGCTAGCTTGTACATGTAATCTATCTGAGCATTATTATTTTCAGTCGGAAGTGGGGAGCGAATGGTACTGTACCTGGTACCAGGGCCCAGCAACAGAGTTTGGAATGCCAGAAGTCAAACAGTTAATTGAAACAGTTCACACTTGACCAGTGGTTAGAGGTGAACGTCAGTCGATGATTTGCAAGTTAAAGTGACCAAAAAGGGTACGTGATATCAATAAATAACTATGTCCAGTTATCGTAGGTGGAGTCTTCCACTTTAACCCGTATATGACCACCATTGCAGTCTGACGGAGGAGGAGCCTTGATCTTTAAACCCAAGAATGACCACTGTTGAATATTTATTTTTCCAATTCGATTCAAAGTGCTTACCAGAAGTTCAGGAAAGCTGTTCGATTTTCTTTCGGGGGAGGCGCGGACTTTTGCGAAAAGCCAAAGATACTCGATTGGGATTCACGATTCAAAACACGATTCGAATTGTCCCACCTTTCAGCCTCGGAACAAGATCTTTCTCGCGCTCCCAGCGCTTGGAAACGTTCTCGCAATCTCACTGCCAAACCCCTGCACCACATTCATTCCCAATGACGACAACAACGATACCAGCGACTTATCTAGAAGCCCACAGAGCGCTCTGTGTGATTGTTTGTCTCGTGACGGCTTATGGCTCCGCGATGACACTGGCGGGTCGTTCCGCAGCGCTCCCTCTGTTCGATGGTCTTGGGTTTGGTCCCAATTCTAACGGGCTGAATAAGGACGCGGTCGATTATTGTATCTTTATGTTTGGAGTTTTGGGAGCTGTCATTGTTGGTTGGATGGTCCTCATGTGGTTTGTACTGCGCCATCTCGCTGTGCACCCAGATGTTACCGTACGAATCACGGCCCGACGAGCCGTGACGTATTCTGCAGCCGCCTGGTTCTTCTTGGATACGGGATTTAGCATTGCCATGGGAGAGCTGGAGCACGCCGCTTTCAATATCCCTTTTCTATCGGGCTTGGCAATCCCGCTGTACGTAATGTCCACCTCCGAAGTTCACACGAAAAAGGGCCAATGATGATTGATTGGCAAGCTACCGGTACATCGCAATCGCGATAGACCACGCAGTCTAGATGCGGGATGTCAGAACCAGCTAGGGTTGCCATGTAGAAGCTAAAATGAAGATAAAGAATTTTGGAATCTAAAACAAGCATTGTCGGCTTTGTTTCTGACTCCTGGCTGAGGGAAGAGGCGACATGTAGTGGTCCATTCGACGCTTCAGTGCCTTGGTTGAGCTCTTCGTTGATTGATTCAACTCGTACTTTTCTAAAAAGGCTGGTCTGGACTTCACCGTGTCCCTTTCGTGACTCACCTTCCACCACCCATCACCCCCTTCGCCTTCAGAACATCCGATCTTTCAGATCTTGACCATGCTAATAGAAATGAAACGGGGAGCAATTTTTTCTGCATTATCCCACACCGCTCAAAGCTCTGATCCGCCTATCTCTATCGAGAGCTAGCTTGTGCGGCACCTCACCTTCCAAGGATCCACAAAATCTCAAGAGAGTCCAGTTTTTATAGTTGTTCTTCCATCGGCTTGCCCATGCCAGAATTTCTACCGGTTCTCACCACACCATCATCTTCTACTACACGCCCAAGTAGAAGTAGAAGTTGTGGTTGGAATTTTGCTTGGATCGCCATTATTATGTCGGCCATTTTTCTATTGGCATCCCGGAATAATGTTGTTGGAGTCAAGGCATGGACGTCGTCCTCATCCAATCTTCTTCGCCGGCATGCTAGAGTAAAGGGCCGTTTTTCATCTCCCCCCTTGACGCGTTGCTTTGTCAGTCAGTCATCCAGTAGTAGCAGTGGCAAAAAGAAGAGCAGCCAGGCGAAAAACAAATGGACCCGAAAGACAGGAGGGAAAAAGGTTACCTTGAATAAAGAACTTCATCAACAACAAGCGGCAGATAAGTTGGCGGCTGCGTTTGAGGAATTGGCCGGCAAAGAAGGCTTTGGTGCTTCTTCTTCGAGTTTCTTTGCCAAGGATTCCACCTTTGAAGAGCAATTCCAAGACGAAGATTACGAAGGCTTTTTGGATGATGACGACGAATTGGAGGGTGACGAGGAAGAGGATTCCGCCAATTATTGGGGAGATGGTAGTCTGGAAAATAATGATGATGGAATAGACTACTCTGACGATGGAGGTCCCGTCGTAGGACAAGCCCAAGCTTCTGATGCCAGTATGGAAGCAAGAATTGCTGCTGCCAAACCAGGTCGTTCCTCCCATTTGAAAGGGGACGACCTGGAGGATTTGGATTTGGGTGATTTTGATCTACCATTAGGAGACGACGACAATGATGATGACATGGACGCTCGTTTGGCGGCAGCACAACGTGATTTAGTTCGAGGTCAAGTCTCCCCTGATTTGGGAGACATTACGCGAGACGATATGAAACGATTGGGATTCCGAACGGAACTCAATCCCTTTGAGGGAGATATCGACACCCCACGGCAAGAGGAATTCAAACTTATTACCAATCCATTGACGTGTTCCGCCTGTGGAGCAGACTTTCAATGCAAAAACATTAGCAAACCGGGATATCTGCCACCCGAAAAGTTCGAACATCAGGAGAAATTGGACAAACTGCAAGATTTGCAAGAACTAAAACAAAAAGCAGAGTCGGCAGAATGGACTCCAGAGGATGAAGTGGAATGGTTGTTGCAAACATCTGGTGGTGGTGACGAGGACGCTCCGCCGATGGACGCGTCGGAAGATATCGATATGGATGCCGCCGCGGCAGAGTTGGGCATTGATCTTGGACACGAATTGACCAAAACGAAAAAGGTCATTTGCAAACGATGCCATGGACTCCAAAATTTTGGACAGGTTGACGAAGCTTTGCGGCCTGGATGGACCGATGAACCACTCATGAGCCAACAAAAGTTTCGGGATCTCCTACGACCGTTGAGCGGGAAACCTGCTGTCTTGATTGCCATCGTCGACTTGTTTGACTTTTCCGGGTCTGTCCTCCCCGAGCTGGACGCTATTGCTGGAGAAAATCCTGTCATTTTGGCGGCCAACAAGGCTGATCTGTTGCCACCCAAAATGGGACAGCACCGAGCTGAAACATGGGTCCGTCGGGAACTAGAGTACATGGGAGTACAATCCATTGCCAATATCGGTGGCGCGGTACGACTGATCAGTTGCAAGACAGGGATGGGCGTCCATGCCATGCTGGGAAAGGCCAGAAAGTTGGCAGAGGAAATCGATGGCGATGTGTACGTCGTAGGAGCTGCCAATGCCGGAAAAAGTTCTCTGATGAACTACATCTTGCGAGGGAAAGAGGAACCCAGCAGTGGCCCAAAACAAAGGAAGCGTGCTGGAAACCAAAATCAAAGAAAGGGAGCCCTCACTACCAGTCCACTGCCGGGTACAACCTTGAAGTTCATCAAGGTCGACCTTGGTGAAGGACGAAGCATCTATGATACTCCTGGTTTGTTGGTTCCTGGCACTCTCACACAGTTACTGACACCAGAAGAGCTCAAGATTGTGGTACCCAACAAGTGAGTACTCTGAAGATGATTCACCCTGACCCGTCGGAGTTTGCTTCCTTTCCCCTCGCCTCTTCTAAACAACCACTTTTCTCTTCTGTAGGCGTGTGGAACCCATCACCTTCCGAGTCGAAGCTGGCAAATGTGTCCAGGTCGGAGGTTTGGCACGGATAAGTGTGATTGGTGACAGCAAACCATTCTTGTTCACCTTTTTCGTAGCAAATCAAATCAAGCTGCACCCGACCAGTCAGTCGAAAGCTGATGAGTTTGTGGCCAAACATGTTGGCAAGCTGCTAACTCCTCCATTGGAACCTGGTCCCGAACGCATGGAGCAGATTGGTGAATTTGAAACTCATGTTGTCGAGATTGATGGCACAAGCTGGAAAGAGGCTGCAGCTGATATCACACTCACCGGTTTGGGATGGGTGTCTGTCACTGGCCCAGGAAAAGCAATGGTCGAGATCAGGGTTCCAAAGGGTATCGGTATTCAAGTGCGACCGCCCCTGATGCCCTACGATATGTGGGAGGTTGCAGCCAAATATACAGGTGGCCGAGCAATACGAAAGAGTGGCAAGTCCATCAGTGGGAAACGGCGAAAAGGAGTTGGCAGGAACTAGCCAGTGGATACACCAGCAATCGTGCTGGGGACCACAATCGGGTGAAAGGATTCAGGACACGCCACCAGTACCACTTCGATCCTCTGATTACGTCGAACTGCTTTTAGCTAGACTTTCTGTAGTGTTTAAATTTACGCCAGTAATAATTCCATGTTTATAGATTTATCAGGTTTGGTATCTGAACTTCGTCGGGCCCAAACTCCAGTCCAGGCATCTTAGTAGCATAAAGTTCAGTCTATAATCATTACGCAAACAAATACCCACCGCTAGCTTATCAAAAGAAGAGCGAAAGCAGCAGAATATTTACTCGGCGTCAATGCCACCTTCACGTCCAGCCTTTCGGGATTCGGTTTGGATGAAAAGGTTGATCAAGAACAAAACGGGGAGAAGAACTCCAAGTGCAACAGCCATGTAAGCACCGAACTGAACCTGAAGGGCAACAGTGTTGGAGGGAAGAGCCTCGACGATGGACTCCATGGCGAAGGCAGGTGCCGACAAAGCAGCAACGGGCACGGCGGCGGTGGCGACCTTGGCAACTGATAGGTTAACAGAAAAGAGCAAACATATCTCGTGAGATACCGGCGGAGCAAATCAACAACCCCCAACCGCCCGGTCCTATCGACGAGTTGCCTGTGTCTCGAAAGCAGACAACAGGGTACCCTTTGTGACGGGTACGTCACTCGAGGTGCCATGAAAACGGATGCATCAGTGCTGTACAGTACGCTAGCTAGATCGCAAGAACTCACCGTTGTTGAGTTGAGGGGCGAATGCCATAGCACTGGCCATAAGGGCGAAAAGGGTGGTGATCTGGAAGGTCTTCATGGTTGCTGCTGTATTCAATTGCTTGGTTGACTAATAGTGAAGCTAAGGAGAGACGACCGCCATCACCCAGACAAGATATTCGGAGCCGCCCCCTCTTCCATCAAGGCTTCAAGATTTTTCTCTGGCGGCTCGATCCTTTGCGTTCAACTTCAACACGTACGTGGTGGGGGCAAAGTCTCCTTAGCAAGAGAATCGTATGTAGAATAGAAGACAGCTATTTTAACGATTGATAATTATGCTAAGAACTACGTTGATCCATTCACGAACAAGACGTCATTTTCAAATTTATCCAACCTTTCTTTGGTTGCGGCAGGGAAGAGAAAACGAGGCAAGTTTCTTCTGATGAGTGTACTACTACCAGTAGTAGCTAGTCTGGTAGTACTCGTATTGTCTCTGCTACAACCTCGCGGGCTAGCTAGTAGAGCCTCCCAGCTACTAGCTAGTACAGGTAGTGTTGTTTGTTTGTGCCTCCACCAGCTAGTAGCTAGCACTGGCTTGAATAGTTGAAGTTGCTCATCATGACGACTTATCATCAGTTGGAAAAGACTCACAGGTACTGTAGCTACATCTTCATGCCCCTAAAGTTTAGTCTAGTAGCTAGGTAGATGCAAGTTTGTTTGCTCTGGTGCACAGCAATTATTCTTTGTCTAGCGCGCACATACCAGCCTATACAGTTTAATGGCAGTCAACTAGCAAGTCAACCCAAAGAGAGTAGCCAAGCGAGTAGCTTCCTATCTAAAAGCAATCTAGAAGTATGGGAAGTCTTGGGTGGCCTCACCCAAGGCAGCCTGGGTGGAGACTGCTCCGAATGCAAGCATAGCAAGACGTCCGTTGTTGATTTCTCGAAGCTTCATCTTGTCACTCTCTTCCTTGCTCTTTCCCTTCAAGAAGCCCAAGGGGTCCAATCCAAAATCTCCAGCTTCACGGTCCAATTCTCCCTTGGAGACTTGGACAAGGGCAGCACTAGAGGTGAACTCCAGAACAGCAACAACCAAAAGCATAAACTGCATGGATCCTTGATCGACAAGGATGTCATGAGCATTGTACGAGTTGGGGATGCTCTGGTAGATCTCTCCGGGGAAACGAAGAGGGAATCCAAAGGCACCATCCGTGGCCAACCATCCGAACCAGGCAAGCATGGACACACGGCTGTGCTTGAGTTCGGCCTCACGCATCCAGTAGAGGGTATCAATTCCTCCTGTCTCTTCCCATGAAGGAGGCTGGATGATTCCAGCCCAGTTCTTGGGGATAGAGGAAAGGAAGAAGGGGTCAAAGCCAACATCACCAACGTAGGATCCGTCGAGGGCCTTGGCACGGGGCAAGAAAGGAACAGAAGCAGAGCGCTCTCCCTTCTCGACCATGGTGTCCCAAAGTCGGTCGGGCATTGCGTTCAGCGATGTGCTACTGGAGGTCTGGCTAGTGGTGGAGAAAGCCGAGGCCGAAACGGCCATCATGGCGGCAACAGTTGCGGAGAGCTTCATCATCTTGGAATCAATGAATTTAGGATTAGCACGACTTCTACTAGTAGGCAAGAGTGTGTTCCTGGTTGTTTTCCTTCCTCTGTACCGAGACGAGGACTCAAAGAAGCCAAGACGAGGTTACGCAACCCTGCGGTTTGGCTTTGGCTGCAAGGTCCGATCGAGTCTCTCGTTGAGGTTTCAGAAGGCAAATCTTTTCGACGACATCGCTGCAGGCGTGATTGAGATAGGGTTAGACGTAAACATTAGTGAACTGAACTAGGGTTAGAGCTTATGTTTTTGCAAAGAACTCCCAATCCCAAGAGAACTCCAAAAAGATCCGACAACCCCCAGCCAACCAGCCACTGCAGGAAGATACCAATTCACCAATTCGGGCATTTCAAAAACTAAAGTCTTCCCTTGTAACTCTGGAAGCAAGCGACGGAGCCAAAGAGTGTATTATTGTCATAATAGGAGGACGATAATCATGTTATCTTCTGTGCTACGAAAGGGCGTTGCTGCCTCAGGGCGTCGTGTGGCCAGCATTGGTGGTGGCGGTGTGCGCAGTATGGCCACTATTGATATGGCAGTCCGCGAGGCCATCTGCCAAGGTTTGGATGAGGAGATGGAGCGCGATGAGAATGTGTTCATCATGGGAGAAGAGGTGGCTCAGTACCAAGGTGCCTACAAAGTGACCAAAGGTCTCTTCCAGAAGTACGGGGACAAGCGTGTCATTGACACTCCCATTACCGAAATGGGCTTTACAGGTCTTGGTGTGGGCGCTTCCTTTCATGATCTAAAACCCGTCATTGAATTTATGACTATTAACTTCTCCATGCAAGCCATTGACCAAGTTGTGAATGGAGCCGCCAAGCAGTTCTACATGTCAGGAGGAGACCTGGCCTGTCCTATTGTCTTTCGAGGACCCAATGGTTTCTCGGCTGGAACTGCTGCTCAGCATTCTCAGTGCTTTGGTGCCTGGTACTCCAGTTGCCCTGGTCTCAAAGTTGTCTCTCCCTACAGTTCGGAGGATGCCAAGGGTTTGATCAAAGCTGCTATTCGAGATCCCAACCCAGTCATGGTCTTGGAACATGAGCTCATGTATGGTATCAGTTTCCCCATGTCCGATGAAGCACAATCCAAAGATTGGGTTGTCCCGATTGGACAAGCCAAAATCGAGAGAGAGGGAACCGATGTGACAATCATCTCCTTTTCCAAGCCAGTGGGACTTGCATTGGAAGCTGCGGAAGTCATGGCGACCAAGGGAGTATCATGCGAGGTCATTAATCTTTTGTCCCTGCGTCCTCTGGACCGTAAAACCATTATTGCATCTGCCAAGAAGACGGGTCGTGTTGTTTCGTTGGAACAGGGATGGCCCCAGTGTGGTATTTCTTCCGAGATTGCTGCCATTTTGATGGAAACGGATGCTTTTAATTACTTGGATGCGCCCATGGAGCGAGTCACTGGTGCAGATGTGCCAATGCCCTATGCTGCGGATTTGGAAAAGGCAGCCTTGCCACAGCTGGAAGATGTTGTGGCGGCAATCGAACGAACAACGTATCGTTCCATGGCTGCCTGAGAGCCAAGTTTGCTTTCATATCAATTTTTGCTCTCCAGGCCAGGCCGTGCTCACCCTCCACAATAAATAAATGAACTAAAGTAGTGGTTGGTTTACGTCAAGGTGGTGTGAGACTGCTGCAGAGGATTCTTCACGGCGAACTGTAAAGCATGTAACATTGTGATAGTCGTGGTTTTTTCAGGAATTGAAGAGATTTATTTTAAACGCTTATCACTCAGGAAGAGGTTGCATCCTCCTCACGGCAACAATGAATTGATATCTTAGTTTCAATTGATTGGGTTACCATAGCGATTTGGCAGTTGGCGACCTGTTTCAGTAAAAGTCACCCTTTGCAAAAATCGTATGATTACCCTATTATTAGTAACTGACACGACAGCACGACGCAATGACCGAGATGACTACTTGTATGATAGTATGGATTGATTTTTCTTCAGACTTTACTAGATCTGGTCTTTCGCCCCAAGTTTTCGTTGAAGAAGCAAAACCCAGACTGTCAAATAACGTTAGTTCGTGATGGTTTCACTCCAACGTTCTTGATGGTACCGGTATCAGTGCATTGCTAGAGACGAGAACAACGGTGTGATTGTACTCAAAGAAGATATGGGCCGCCTCTTAAGCTTGCCTTTTGCGCGTTCTTGGTGGAGGAAGGTTTTTGTCTGGGGCGACGATGTACCAGGTATCGATTCATACTGGAACGGTACCTCACGCACTGCTGCAGAAATGCCCAAAGTGCTGCCCCGGTGACAGCAACGATGACCGTGATTCGATCGTTTTCTTTGCGCAAGAGATCGTCAGAAATCAGCCATGATCGAATCCGGCTGTACAAAATTCATTCTTCACCACTTCCCAAACCAAAGACCAGAATTCTGTCATCTTCGTAGCAAGGGATGTACAGCTTGGCGTAGCCAGATTCCTGATCCAGATCTGTTTCACAGAAATCCCCGTAGCCAACACCGATGCTCCCCACAGTGGAACCACATTGGAGTTCGCACATGAGGTCATACACGGCTGATGTGTCGGCGTCATCCGAATCAGCAGCACCGGCCTCGGCTGGTCGAAATATGTAAGCTGATTCAGCGCAGTCGCCAGCTACTGCTATCAGAGGTCGTTTCTTCTCTAGCCCATTTCTGTCTTGCTGTCTCGCATGAAATGTATAAACAAAACCAGGGGCACCTGGGTTGATCATGTTGTTGAGTTGGCCTTGGACTTTGAAACCAGTCGCGATGGTGGACCTCTTCCAAGTGTCTGTTTTCCAATTCTCCGGAACGCGGTAAGCAAACAGCGACCCACCATCCGTGGCACTGTTTGTACGAACCGTGGGCTTTACCCGTTCTGTTTTATCGACATGTTGACGAGTGAAAACATTCCTCTTTCGTTCCTGTTCTTCACGAAAACTGCATTCGTGGCTCGTCACAAGAAGGTGAGAGAACGGGTCGCCAGGTCGAAGCGTTTCCACTGTGCTGCCCCCGTCAATGACACATCTATTAGTTGTCGTCTGGGCTGCATCCTCATTCAAATCAGCCACAATGCAACCAAATGCTTTCCCGCATTGTTTATCAATGGTACGCTGGAATGTCACCTTGGGTGTTGCTCCTCTCTGAATGGAATGAAGTGTCACCTTTTCTCCAAAGAATTGACTGGAAATGACCTCTACTGTATCATCGTTAGTATCCAGATCCACCACGTTGAACATTACATCAGGTCCTTCATCGAGGACACTGTCATAATATGCATTCATTCAATGGAACAGATGACAACAAGGACGACCGAATGAGTGAGACAATGGGTTGTTTGTTTAGCCTCTGGCTCAAGCATCAAAAGTTCTTTTGATGAACGGTCACTAAATCACTTACTGAACTTTCCAAGGCAAGTGTCTGGCACTGAGAGGATCAAAAATCGTACCATCTGCTTCCAAAGGTGTTCCCGTCCTTTCATCTATTCGGAATGGCTTTGGCATCTCCAAACAAACCAGCTCTCCACGTGTGGGTTTCTTGGGTCGAGTTTTTCCGGCCTTTCCATTCTTGACAGTAGTATAGCTGTGTTTATTGTTGTTGTTGTTGTTGGAACTCCCCAATGGGAACTTGGCCCTGGCAGTTAGAATGGACTTGCGCCCGTCCCCCGTCAAGTCTATCCAGACCGCTCTATTGTAATAATATTTTACCGTGGGCATGGAAGAAGAATGTTGAATCAATTGACTTGAAAAAAGACGCCCTCAGCGACGCTTCCACATCTCATGGAAAGCCTTGCTTTTCTTTGCTTACTTACCTGTGGTAGAACCATCGATCAGCACTGTGTTGATTGTCGGTGACACATACAGTCCATTCTGTGTTTGGATTTCCTGGTTGCTTGACCACATAAATACCACCTCGTTCCTTTCCGGGAACTAGAAATCCATCACTGACCAGTACAGCATCCTTCAGGTCTTCCACGAATGGCTTTTGTGTGGCAGTTGTAGCAGCCGCAGAGGAAACCAAACAAGTGTCCACAATTTCGCCTTGGCGATGCTGTCCCATGGTTGCTGTTGTCCTTGTGTCAAAAAAGTGAGCCGGAACGGGACCAACTTCATTGGGCCACAACAAGGACTTTGCGGTTCTCTTGTTGACGGACTGTATGTGACCCGAATTGGTGTCAATGCTGTAGAGATATCCATGTCGTCCCGTGATGGAGAATCCAGTGACCCAAACTCGATCTCTACTACACACTTGTTCTTCCAACTCATCCAATACGGTTCCCTGCATTCGTTTCCAACGATCCCATCGTGGTGTCTCGTCGAGAAATCGCAACGACGCCGAAGTGGATCCCGCGCCATTTCCCGGCATGACGGAAACGTAGCCCGGTTTATTGACGGCAATAACCGCCATGAGTTCCCAACTGAGCAGTGTATACTTGTCGTATAGTTCTTCTCGTTCTTCGTCATCGATCCATTGGAATCGATCGTAGGATGCCAAACTCAAATCGACGGCGGTTCCATTGACCATCAATTGCGTCGCACTCTGTTTCTTATTGCGGAGCCATTTCAATTTGGGCGGTTCAATCACTTTGGCCACCACGGCATAGCGGCCCGACACGAAACGTTGTCGGTCCGTGGCCATGCGACTCAAAATGGATTGATGATACTTGGACAAACCTTCACGGCCCAATCCACGGCCCAATCCACCAAGTGTGGCCGTAGTGATGCTGGAAGAAGCAACCTGCAGGGGTGGTACTTCTCGATTGGTTGGACATGGTGGCTTTTCCCGACTACTAGGTATTCTTCTTCTGGCAATGCCGGGAGGGTGAAAGGCATGGACCGAGGACAGTAGTGCAAAAGTCAAGACAAACCACTTGCAAATGACAGCTGGAAGAGAGGAGGAACCAAAACTCTGTAGAAGAGTCTTCCTTTGCTGCATCCTTCCTTGCCCTTGACCTTCACGAAAGGAAAGGCTTTGGATGGCTACAGCAACCTTGGATTCAGCTTCCACACAAACACTCAAAGGCTCTTAGCAAAAAGACATGCAACAGGCAGTACCGTAACAATAATGAGATAGACTTCCTTTCTCGGCTTTCCTCTTCTTTTTGTCTTCTTTGTCTTGAAGGTTCAAAGTTTCATTTCTTTTCTGCTTTCTCGCTGCACATTTGAACCCTAAGAGTTTTTTAGGGTTTTCTTCTCTGCCAATGACGTCAGAAATCTTTTCTGTGGGAAACCAATCATCCATCAATCATCATCCTTTGAGCTGTTGTCAAAGAAGCCACAGACAAACTCAGTGTCTGCGGCAATAATGGTCCAGCCACCATAGTCTAGTCATCGGATCAGCCATACGTAGATAGACAAGCAAGCAGTACCAGTTATTTAGGTGTATCGGAGAGATTGGAGTGACCGTTGTCTGCACAGGAAAAACAACAATCATGACGAAATCCGCGTCCTTACAACTCTGCTGCGGCATGGCGGCGTTTTCAGGCCTGCTTTTGCTCGGCCATGTGCAAGGCTTTACTCCATCCGGAGCGATCGGTCGTCAGGTCCCCGTCTTGCAACAGCAACATCAACGACAACTTGCTTCTCGTTATCATCGCCCATATTATACTGCAAGATCCCCCTTGACCATGTCGGTCGAAGGAGACTTTGATCCCGACGCATTGGCCAAAGCACGTCAAGAAGCGCAAGAATCAGACTCGATCAAGACGAAACTGCGAGCGCTCTACAAATTCACACGGCCTCATACTATACGCGGGACCATCTTGGCATCCATTGCGGGAACGACCCGGGCGTTGATTGATACTCCCGGTGCCATTGCCAATGCGCAGTGGGGGTACATGTTGCCTCGTGCCTTTTTGGGAATGTTTGCACTCCTCTTGGGAAATGCCTTTATCGTGGGTATCAATCAAATCTATGACGAAGATATTGACAAACTCAACAAACCATTCCTGCCCGTGGCCAATGGGGAAATGTCCAAACGATTTGCGTGGGTCGCCGTGGTGACGTCTGGGGTGGTGGGGCCCATTGTGGTGTAAGTTGTGGTGGTCTTGCCAATTGAATTGAAATCATTGGAGAGAAAAGGGTATCATCATTTCCTGACATTGCATCTTGGTTCTACATATTGTTATTATAGCAACGCCGCCTTTCCTCCCCTATTGTTCCGGCTGTATTCTTTGGGATTGTTCCTGGGGCTCATTTATTCCGTCCCGCCTATTCGGACCAAGAAGAATCCAATACTCGCCGGTCTCACGATTGCCACTGTGCGAGGATTCCTCTTGAACTTTGGAGTGTACTATGCCGTCAAGAATGCCATTGGATCCACCTTTGCTTGGTCTCCCAAGGTGGCATTTGTGGCACGGTTCATGACGCTCTTTGCGTCTGTCATTGCCATTACCAAGGATCTGCCCGATATTGAAGGAGACAAGGTATGTGTGTCGCTGTCGGTCGGAAGAGTTTATGATGCAGTGTTGCTGCTTTGGAACACTCGTGTGGATCCTCAGGTCAGGCTCAACTCACAATGTGTTTCATGTATCATCGTCGTTAGGCATATGCCATTGATACCTTTGCTACCAAGGTAGGTGTCAAGCGAATTGCACAAGGAGCGACGGGGGCGTTGTTTTTGAACTATGTCCATGCCGTGGCTACCGGGGTCCTGTCCGCGGCGGGTACCTTCAAACGCATCCCCATGATTGGAGGACACATTGCTCTGGCAACACTGTTGCTGATTCGGTTCCGTCAGCTGGACCCTGATTCCATGCCTTCCGTAAAGAAGTATTACAAGCACATTTGGGATCTGTTCTATCTGGAGTATGCGCTCTACACTTTGATTTAGCCAAAACAGAGGCAACCAATGCGAGCCAAGCTAAAACCAGAAGCATTGAGCGAAGCAAATGTATACTATCACTGTGCCAAGTACGTGCTACGCTAGCTCGCTATAGCTACAGGGCAACAAAGCACCCCACCATAAGTTACTCAGTTCAACAAGAATAGCATTACTCGCTTTTATGACTAGCTAGTTATTCATTCATTCATTTTCTAGGACATGCATCTCCCGAGAAAGACCCAAGCTGTGGGTACTTTCATTTCCATAACAATCGTAATCGACGACAATAACCCAACACACATACATGTAATTCCGACATTTTGTATGGCCAGCAGACAGGAACATGAGAGAGCTATGAGAGTGACTCAGAGTCACTTCGTCCAGAAGAAAGTGGTACGGTTGTCCGTATCGTGGCGGGAACGTAGAGTGTGACCCTGATACTGGCAAAAAAATTTCGCCACGGATGGTTGTCGTATTCTCCCCAACCACCAATCCGACAGCATCTATCTTCGATCTCTTCTATCTATTTATCGCTCCCTCCTGCTTTTGGGTGGTTCACCATCCTCAAACTGCAATTGCTTGTCGATATTGACTCGAGCTTGCGTACAGTGTCGTTGCTTCCAGTTGGTGGCAGCTTCATTAAATGCTTGAATGATTTCACACAGCATGACACTCATTTGCAGAATGTGCATTTCCTTTTCAATTTCCACACGTTGTTTCAATTCGGGATCCATATAATACCGAAATAGTTCCGCGATGTTGTCGGGTGGTTCCGCATAGAGCGGCTGGTCACAAGCGTCCATGGTGCCCATGAAGTTTTTGGGCATGTAGTGTTTGCCAATAATGAAATTTCCCAGTCCGTAGCGTTTGGAATATTGCAAAATATGGGGTTTCAATTCGACGGGAGTCTGGCGACATTGCGCATCGGGTCGACTCAGCAGGGCGGCACCCTCGTATCCCGAAAAATGGGCCTCCAAGAGTCCAAAACCCGGTTCCTTGTGTCCTTGAATGGAAAAGGATTCGGCCAATTGATGAGGTTTCTGCAACTCGGCTGCCGCCAAAGCATACGGGCCATGTGGTTCCCGCAGTATTTTTTCTTGCAACGCTTCAAAGAGTGGGAATGCCACGGCCGACCACTTTTGCACGAGGGGATAAAAGTCCGATGCGGCCGCCAATATCGGCAAGCCCGTAGCATAATGATTATCGACGTCACTGCGCAGCATTTGTTGCAATTTGGTCAATCCCGGTTGAATGGCGGGTGACGATACTGTGCCGACTTCTAGTTCATTCCACCATTGACTGGGAAATGCCGTGTGTTGTGCCATGGGATGTCCCGGTTGGACTCGTTGGGGTTGTCCCTGTAACTGAGGATTCAACTGTTTCTTCCACAATTCTTCCATTCCAAAGTCTGCCGTCAAGGGTCTCATGACAATCATATCGCAATCCATGACAATGATAACGGTCCCATCATGGGCATTGTTGGGTTTTTGTTCGGAATATCCCAGAACATGTTCCATCCAATGGTAGATTCCAAAGGGTCGATTAAAGTATTTCATGTGTTTGCGCAGCGACCCAATTTCGGCCTGATGCGGATGGGCCGGTGCAAAATGAACGTGAAATCGCGACGCACTGCCACTGGCGAGTACGCCCATGGGTTCAATTTGTGTTTTATGTGTGGTTTCCAAACTCATTTTGCGTCCTTCTTGTTGACATCCCGAAATGACGCGCGTGACTTCTCCCGGTTGTTTCATTTTGTAAATTCCGTAAAACAATACGTATGCCTGCCAATCTTGAGTGGGATCTCGACAGTCCGTATGAAATACAATATGAAGGGGTGTGGGAGACTCCTTGACTTTGGCAGGTGGTACCAGATAATTGCTGGCTCCGTGGGAAGACGAGATCTTGAAATCGCCCTTGGCGGCAGCCACCGTGGCCACTGAAGAAGAAATGCGTTCGGGAGGAGGCGTCTGATTTGGTACAACGTTCCCCTTTTGCTTTAATCGACGATTGATCATGAGGGTCAGGCTCAAGACCAACACATTCAGGAATAAGCAGACACATGCCAGGCAGTTGAGGGGTGTCAGAGCAAACCATCTTCTACCCTTGGGAGATCCTGAGGATGATATTATTGGGTCAGCTTGACGTCTTTTGCGTAAGAGTGGTCTGCGTTGTAGCTTCTTGAGGCGGACCATGGTGATACTGTCAAATAGTACGGTAGGTCGAGGTTGAGGGATTGTGTTGGCGATCCCACGCGGTGTTTGGGACGATAGAAGACAGTTGGGTCGAATGCAGCCAAGCAAGAGGTGCGCCAACAAAAGATACTTCAGACCCGGATTGAGTCACGAATATTCGTGGCACGATCGATTGTTGGGGAGGGAACGGTCAGTGCGTGGAGTGGGTCCACCGGTACGTACCGGTATGCTGAAGAGATGGCCGTTGTAGCCAAGCCATCTTTTAGGGGCATGAAAGATGAATGTTGCTTTGGGAAAGGCTCGGAAAAGATCAGGTGGCACGGCGGGGCAGGGAGCATGATGTTCAAAGTTTCCGAGAGCTATCCTGCCAGTACCGGTACCGTTGCCAGCAACAAAGCTTGTGAACGAAACAATAGTGTAAAAACCTCTTCTACTCATGGCAAAAAATTAGATCAGACTATGGGGTCGGGAGATTTTTTCTTTCGTTTTTGCTTGTGAGTGACAAACTGGAGGAAAACTAAGACCCAGCTGTGGCTTTCAAGCAACGTCCCTCTCCGCAAAGCTGATGCGTGTATTGTGGATTGACTGTGCGGTTAGTTGGTGTTTCACATTGTTCCCATAAAGTTGAAATGGATTTGCAGGGTGGATCATCACCCTGAAGCTTTCACGACAATTCGTTTCATGTTGGTCGAAATATCCGTGAGGAGGTCAATCGTCGTTTTCTGATTTTGCATCATGTTAGAATTCAGCTGATTAATGGCATGCAAGACAGGGGAATAATTTTTTGTCAGAGTATCTTCTGTAGCAGCTTCAACCTTTGCCGTCACACTGGCAGCTCCTGCAATATTGTCAAGGTAACTTGCGGGGCCAAGTCCTCCCATGACAGTACTGGATGAAACTGTGAGAATATCAAGGTATCCAGCAGGACCACTTCCAGATGGAGCAGCCGCAACCTTCAAAGAGTTCAAGTAGTCTCCAGCAGCAGCCGCTGTGGCAGAGTCATCCACCAATTCTGACATGGAAAAGGCAGCGGCACTTGCCGGAGCAGCTGATTGGGCGGCAGGGGCAGCTGATGAACCGAGGGCAGCAATGGCATCCAAATAGGGATATCCAGTAGAACCCGCGGGGATGGCTGGTTCTACCATAGGAGCAGCCGCCTCAACCACAGGAGCGGCCACCTCAGCAACAGGGGCCGCAAATGCGCCAACATTATCCAAATAGGAACTTCCAGCAGTGGGGCCAGGCCCACTCTTTTTAAGACTGGAAGGCTTCATTGCACTTCCACCTCCCATCTGCGAAAGATACCCTTGGGGGCCTGATCCCGCACTAGCAGGAGCAGCCGGAGTTGCTGGAGCGGCCACCTCAGCAACGGGGGCCGCAAATCCACCAACATTATCCAAATAGGAACTTCCAGCCTTCGGACCAGGCNNACTCTTTTTAAGACTGGAAGGTTTCATGGTACTCCCACCTCCCATTTGAGAGAGATACCCTGCAGGGCCAGATCCAGCAGTGGCTGCTGGAGTAATGGGAGCAGCAGATTCCACAGGAGCAGGGGGCTCAGAAACAGGAGCTGAAAATCCACCAACATTATCCAAATAAGAAGCCCCAACAGCAGGCCCGGGTCCACTAGGTTTTATGCTTGACGGTTTCACTGTGCTTCCTCCTCCCATATGAGAAAGGTATCCTCCCTGAAGAGCGGCCGCGGGGGCGGCTAGAAGCACGATAATCGAGCCAGAGAACTTCATTCTATCGTCGGTAGATCAGCACAAGCAAGGATTATTAGTTGGCTTCGATTAATTTGGTAAGCTCCGAAGAATAATGGTGTCTTGGAGATGTGAAAGGATCCAAAACAATGGAAGTCTGATGGCATAACCTTGGGCCAGTTGATGGCTGTATCCAGCTTCTGACGTCAGTTTGAATCTTCAACCAATTGATTTCTGGTTTCGATTCGATTCATTCGACTCAACCGGTACCGGTACCTCCTGATCACTGATCGTCGGTTGGGTGACCATACCGGTACCAGAAGGGGATGCCAACCAAGGCAGCCTGTTATGCATTTGAGACGTATCTTTGATCACGATTCTAGCTAGCTACTATGGATAGTGCCAGCTACAATATCATAATACTTCCGCGATTAGCTGGTACAGAAAAAGCAAAGTACTTCCTTGATAGATGACAAAAAATGAGACATTGTCCACGCAATAATTCAAACGACAAAATGAAGAAAATTGTTGGGCTTGGATCCATCCATCCTTCGAATTGAAAGTGCGCCTATTGCACGACTGTCGCTGCCAAATCCGTCACTTCCTTTTCAATGGAGGACTTGGCGCACAAATCCTCTCGAAAAGGAATTGCCTCATAACCATGAGCTGCGCCCAAGATGGCCCCCAACACCATGCCGCGGGATGTTGAGTGTCCTCCAATCATGACATTCTGCAGCAATGCCTTTTTAGGATCGTGAGCGTACTTGTAAGCCAAGAACAAGACTACCGTAAAGGTTTGCTCGCAGTAGCACGCCGTAGAAAGCCGGGATGCCTCTCTTTCTCCAAATCCCGCCACATCCTCATCATTTTCCACCTCCAACATGCGATGGATAAATTCCTTGGTGGTTTCCGAAGTATCTAGTTCCATGTGTTGCTTCCACTTTTGAGCTTTGGGAATGTTGCCGGGACCTCGATTGTTGACATAGGAATCACGCATTTCACGGCCCGTAATCTTGGGTGGTGACATTTTCAACATGGCTCGATCCAAGGCTTGGCGCAGATTGTTGGCGGCTTCTTCGGATGTGGCAGGAATTGGTTGACGCAACAATTCGAGCAACAAGGGTACCAAAATGGCCAGCGTGGCGGTTACGGTGATGCTCTTATGAGTCAAATGAGCATGCTCGACGGCTCGTCCCATGACGTACCATTCTGGCTCGTTGGCATATGCCACAATCATGGGAATGCACATTCCAACTCCATCAATGCTGCCAATGGACCAGCTTTCTCTCTGATTTTTGGCACAATCACGCAATGCTTTTCCACTTGATGCATTGGTGAAGAATCCTCGTAGGTAAACATCTAGGTAGGTATCATTATGGTTGACCAGCTGATCCTTGTCGTCGTGAGTGTTTTTGGGAGGAGGAGTGACCATGTAGTTGTACAGACTCTCCAAGAATTCGTCCGGGTTGTACCGATCTGATCCGCCGGCGTTGGAGGATGCCAAATATCGCATGGCCAATCGGGCAATGCAGGCATTAGCAGTGTTCTGGCCCTTGAGCAGCGTGCGATGATAATGAACACGGTCGGATGCTTTGGCACCAACGAAATTGCCATGATCATCCCGGAGGGCTTGTTCTTCTTCCTTCGTTTTGACCTCCTGAGCCTTTTGGGCAAGCTTGTTTCCTTCATAGAAGTGAGCATTATTGTGCATAATGTCAATATCACCTTGATAACTCATTCCTTGGAGCATGGACTCGGAATGGTTGGGTTTGGAGGCGACAATCTCGGTGATTTCTCCATATTCTTTGCGAATATTCTTGGGCGAATAGAACCAGTGCACCGGAACTGCGACGGCGTCTCCCACCAGCATGCCATAGAGGCTACCCTTGAGCTTATCGCGGACCACTCTTTGAATGCCAACCATAGTTGATGGATTGCTTAACCACTACTCCACAATAGTTTTCTTGCTACCGGTATACCGATACGGAGAGCTGGGAAGTGGCAAGACAGATGTGAGGGAATCTTTTGGCCGCTTCTAACTTCGCTTCGAAGCTTAGCTTCACCGTCGGTTGATCTTTCGTGTCTCGGCGACTTCCTGGGAGTCCCGGTCCCATGAGGAATGCATTCTTAAAAAGGCTTCAGAAATGACGTGAGAAAGAGGCCTTGACATCACAGTTTTAAAAAGGTGTATAAAAAAACTTCTTTTCTTCGATTCGACCTCCAAAATAATATCCATAGTCTTCAGCAACATCGCCAATCCTTGGCAGAGCAGAGTCCAATGAATCGAAGCACTGTGTTACTCCCGTTATCCCGCTCCCGCTCCAGGACTCCAGGAGCTGCAATGGCACTGGTATCAGAACTGGGCCATGCTGTTGACTGCCTTCGACCCAAGCTAAAGATGCTGCCTAGCTTGTTGATTGCCCGAGTCATGGAATGACGTATCGAGGACGGCCACGTAGGCGAGCTCTTCTCCATGCAACTTCAAATTTTGCTATGGTACGTGGACTTCCATTCTGTACTTCCTGCCAAGTAAATTCCTAACAAACAAAAAATCGACAGTTGGCATTTGTCTCCCGGAAGGTACGGCTTCAGAAAAGCTTGCAATGAGAACTCTTCAGCACCATCTCGGAGTAATGTTCCAGGCCAGTCACTTTGGTTTGAAGCCGACTCTCTGGTCTCTTGCCGTTCCTTCCTCTTTCTACTATTGAAGATGCGTGTCGGCACCAAATTTTTGGTTTCCAATCGCATCTTCAATTACGCACAAGAAATTTTCTTTCGCCCAATGACAAACAAGAAGAGACCAAAGACAAGCTGTTACAACCAACCAAATTAACCAAACCAGCAGGAGCTTCCTTTCGTTGAGTGTCTTTTAGTAGGATGCCGGCTGTTGATACGCAAGCAGAATGGATGACGTTCGAAGAGTCAACTCTGCCATCCAAGCTGAATGAAATCGAATCCCATCTTTTCCCTTCCGATTGATGATGCCAAGATCTTGAGAAAGCATTCCAGTTCTCACAATCCATCAAACCAAAAGGAAAAACTTGCATCTATCAAAACAATTACACCATGAAGTTCACTGCATCTATTGTTGCTCTTTTGGCTGCTCCAGCCCGTGCCCTTCAAGGTGGATACTTGTCCCAGATGGGAGGAGGTGGTGCAGTGAAGGCCTCAACACTCAAGCCTGCAGGTTCTGCTAATCCTGCATTTGGAGCCAGCTACTTGGATAACATGGGTGGAAATGCTGTCCCAGCCACCCCTGCTGCTACTGGAAGCGTTTTTTCCTTGTCTGAATTGGTGGATGACTCTGCCACAGCCGCTGCTGCTGGAGAATACTTGACCTCTTTGAAGGTTGCCGCTGCTCCTTCTGGAAGTGGCCCTGTTGGATACCTTGATGCTCTTCGTACCCAAGCATTTGAGTCTGCAGCTACCAACCTTCCTGGTTATCTTGATACTCTCACAGTTTCAGCCAGTACTGTCACGGGAGGACTTGGCCCGGCAACATACCTTGACAATATTGCAGGAGCTGCCACTGTGGCTGCCAGGGTGGAGGCTGCTACAGAAGTCACCATAGTTTCCAGTGAACCCATTTTGGCTGCTATCAATCAGATGCAAGAAAACATGAACAAGAACCAAGAGGCTACTATTGAGATCCTTCAAGACATCAACTCTTCCATGAAGCAACTTGTGACTGCTGCTCGCGTTGCACCAGCTCAGCCTGCTGCCGCTGCCCCTGTTCAAGCTGCCCCAGTTGACGCCCCCGCACCTGCTGCTGGAGACTACCTGTCCCACTTGAATGGTGCATCTGTTCCCACAGGACCAGGTCTCGTTGGATACTTGGACTCTCTCCCTTCGACCGAGCTCACATTTGCGCTTGAGGGGGGTGGTGTCACGGGTGCCTCTGTTGCCGCCGGAGACTATTTGTCTTCTTTGCGCTAAATCATTGAAGGCAAGAAGAATTGGAAGTGGCTCTTTCGCTTTTGTGTCACTGTTCACTTGCTGTCGCTACTTCAGCCAAGACAATCGTCAACGTCCGCATCGGTGAGCCGTTCCGAGACCCATATCCACGCACCCCTCTGTGGGCAAACGGCACCGAAAACTTTCACCCACAGCACAATCACAATTCCACCATGCTACACGTAGCGCACTCGAGACCAAAATCAAATATAAGACAATATTAGTGGCCTAATACGTTTTGCTATGACAGTTCGTTTTGTATAGCGTCACTCATGGATTCAATGCGTAACGAGGCCTCGCAGAAGAAAGCAGCACTCGTCCGTTTGGCAGCATCTTAGCCGGCTCTTTTCTGTTCCTTCACCAAGGTTGTGGAAAGCATCCGTAAGTTGGTCACATTACGCTTTCACACTGCTGCATTTGGAGACTAGCTAGCTAGTTGAGCCAGGAAACAATCGCTTTAGTCTGATCTTGGACGCGTACATGTAGAATTCATATGCCCTCTGGGTCGTCTCCGTTTCCAGTACTAGTTTAACTCGTTTACTAATACAGGATTATGGTGAATAGAATCGAATCAATCATGTGGCTTATATTTAGGGTTTAGGTTTGGTAATTTTGAAGTCAACGTGGTATATGTGAGGTTGTAAAAGTTTTGTGTGATAGTATGTGTTAAGTGGAGGGTTGGTTCGCTTCCGCTGGGAGCTGGTGTCTTCTTCTTCCTCTGTTTCCTGCTCTTCTTCGGTACTGGGTATTCGGTAATAGGATCGTGAGCAAGTTCGGCAGCTTTCTTCATACCTTGTGGATGTGTCATCATTCTGACTATTCGCAGGTGACACTTTGGCCGACGTGGTTCGTGGAACAGGTGGAACGGGAGATGACTTATTTGGTTGCATTGGAACTGGAAATGGTTTGGAATAATATTCGGGAGGTCCAGTATTAAGGATTTGAAAGTGAGGGCACGGGGATTTATACGGTAAGCTACTGTAGGAGACTTACCACCGTTCTCCTGCTGGTGCTTTTCGAGAAGAGTTCCCAAGAAGGCCTCAAAGTTCATGCCGGGGGGTAGTGCAAAACCACGGGGAAGGGCCAGTGTGGCAGCTTGAAGGCGAACTGGTGGAGTAGAGGTGGGGGCGGGGGATGGTGTGCGTGCGTAGTGTGCTTGTAATAATGTTGCGACGGGCACCAGTGATGGCTCGCATGCGACCGAGTCCATGCATCCAAGGTTGTTTGGTGAAACCAACGGACGTAAGACGTAAGCCGGGAGTTGACCACGAGGCCAAATAGAGTACACATGGCCCTTGTCGTCCTTGAGGAACTCGGATACAGTGCGGTATTCGCCTTGATCGATCCAAGAACCGTCACAAGGTGGTCATGATGTCGGAGTGGGTGATCAGCTCACTCCAGGTGTCATGGCCTTGTACCACTTGTCTGTTTCGTCGAGAACTAGGGAAGGGTTCATCTTCTTTGCCGGTCGTACACGTTGGAAAGCGTTACAGTTCCTCCCACGACTCAGAGTATCCGTGAGTAGATTGGGTCATGTTTTATGAGTCAAACGATGGAACAGAGAACGCTGGCAAGAACACGTTCTCAACGAAACAAAGACACGGTAAATGAGTATTCGACAGGAGTAAAGCATCCTGCCAACGAACCGTTTCCCGCAAATACCACGTTGACTTCCGTATCAACTACCACGATGTATTGATCTAACACGCTACAACTAGCGTTACTGATCGCATCAATCAAAGCTCACAACACAGATTATGAATTACTAAGAAGCGAACTTTGCATTTACCTTGCACTCGTCTTGAATAGTTGCAGTTGATCTCGTCGGGTGGTAGCTACCTCTACAATCCCTCTATTCAAGTAGTATTTCCTCACGTTAGCAGATTAACTAGTCGCAGTTACGCACTGCACACCTTCATCAAGATGCCGATGAAGCAACCAAGCTCAAGCATGTCCTATGCACCCTATGCGGCGAAGATGCTTCCACCCCAGGGTACACTGCATCTCACATGCGCATCGCACTGTCTGAACAAGGAATCGACGGATGGATGGATCTCCTACTTCTCAACCACAAGATGAAGTTATGGATCTCCAAGCTTCCAACGACACCAACGGCAATGTCAAGAGACCAGTACCTCTCACCAGGAAGAAACTACTGCTCGCGGCGATACAGATGTATCACCGTTGGTCGTCCAGGAGGAAGGCACCCATCCGCGTCGTAACACCTGCGGCCGACGAAACACTCGACGCTTTCAGAGTTTGGACTGCTTCCAGCCACAGGCGAAATCGATCCCATGCAACAAATGAGACTGCAGGATGCCACGATGAAGATGGGGAACGTGCAATCGCAACTTTGGGACAAGAACAATAAGCCCGTCGCTCAGATTCAGAGAGTTCGCGATGAATCAGTCTTCATCCAAATGGAGGAAGAATTTCTTCAACACGCTCAGAGTCTCAAGGTCTCTCCCACCTCATTGATTCTGAATTTCACGGTCACCAACGTCGAACTAGACGGAAACAACGAGATGGATGTACAAGACCTTACGAAGACATCTTCCTAGAAAGCACAGGCAAGATCTGTGCGTCCTTGCAACGAAACCAGCAAGGACACTCGCGCGATCTGGAAGGCAATTGACGACTATTACTCCAAGTCCATGGTCGCAACCCTGCGCTCGGATAAGATTTCGTGTTATCTCACCTCCGCCGATATCGCAGAAGGCACATGGAGAGGATCCCAAGCTGGTTTCATCTCCAACTTCCTCGAACAATTTCGGCAGTACAATGAGATCAGCGATGAGCCATACACTGAACAACAGGGGGCACGTTTCTTGGAACGCTCAATCTCCAAGGCACCAAATCTCGCTCCCGTACGACGTCTCGCAATGCAGACCAAGAAAGCTGCAGGCGACACCTCCCAGTATACTCTCGAGCAGTACCGAGCGGCCCTTCTCGAGCAAGCACAACTCCATGACATGCAAATCATGCGACGTCTACACGCTCTCGAAGCAACGCCCGTCGTCGCACCTACCAACACGAAATTCTCTTCTTTT